>CABHPQ010170553.1:0-47059 GCA_902168405.1 Peromyscus aztecus | reverse complement strand
CATGTCTTACTACTTGGTTCAAACTGTTACATATTAGATTAAATAAAACTTTTAATGCATTTTATCTGACATTCATTTATTTAGCAATTTCCCCTTCCTTAGGAAGATGATCCAAGCAGATCACCTGTATCATTTTCTTTTTCATTGAATTTGTTTTAACATTTCTTGCACAGCATACTTAGTGGTTGCATCTTTTCTTTATTTTTTACATGAAAATCAACATGTATTCCATTAACATTTGGAGAATATTTCACTGGACACATAATTCTGTGATGAAGGTATTTTCTTTCCAGCACTTTCCTTTAAATATCCCATTTCTTTCTCTTCTGGACTTTGTGAGTATTCAATAAAAGTTCAAGGTAATTCTTGTCCCTTTTCTTCTGTGGATATGGTGTCCATTTGTTTTCCCAGTGTCTTCCAATGTTCTTTCTTTTCTTTGATTTTCTGCAGGTTGAAAATAATATACTGAGACATGGATCCTTTTCAGTCTTCATGGTATACTTTGAGCTCATGCTATTTGTGATTTAGTGTTTGGCGTTAGTTCTAAACATTTCTCAAACATTATTACTTAGATATTTTTCCTGGCTTTTTCTCTCTTTTCTTTCTGAATGTTCATTTTATGGCTTTAGACCTTTATAATTGCCCCATCATTCTTAAACAGTCTGTTCTGTGATCTCTTACTTTTATTTTCTTTCATATTTCAGTTTGGAAAGTTTGTACTGACAAAGCTTATTTTCTTTCATACCACTTGCACTTCCCTTCTCTTTTTTATGTTACCGATGTCTTGTGGTATAACATAACTTTTTCATGTTCTTTAGCTTGGTCATCATGAGTAGATTAAATTTCTAGTCTGAACATTCAAAATCTCAGTCACTTTGAAGTCCAGTATGAGTGAATATTTTACACAATATTCTATCTTTCAGCATGGCCCACATTTTTATTATTCTTGAAAATTATTTTGTTCTGAATGCAATAAAAAATAAGACTTCAACAAGAGTATTTGTTTAAACAGCTAGATGTCATTGTGTCTTTCCTGTCTGTTGTAACTGCCTAGTGTTCTCCTATTAAAGTCCTCTCTGAATTCAAATTTTCTTTACAGCTGTGAACAGAATATGTGCCCATGGTTCTCTAGGAGTTTATCTGTATGTGATGAAGAACTATGTAGTCTTATGATTAAATCTTTTCTTTTAGTGAGCCAGAATTGGCTATTTCTCTTTGCCTAAGTTACAGGAAAAATTGACTTAAGATAAAACAGGGTTTCTTCAAATTGAGTTTATTTTTGTAAAATCTGTATTTTTGCTATGTGAGAAAATAATTCCTCTCGCAGGATAGCCCTGATAAAGAAAACTGAGATCTCTGGATGTATTTCAAGATGGTTACTTCTTTAAATTTGGTGTATTCTCTGTTTCTGGCTCAGTCTTGCCTCAGTCAGTCTCTCTCTCTCTCTCTCTCTCTCTCTCTCTCTCTCTCTCTCTCTCTCTCTCTCTCTCCCCGTGTGTGTGTGTGTGTGTGTGTGTGTTCATGTGTTCCTGTGTCTGCATGAGTGCAATACATGTATGTTAATGGGAGGATAAATGGCAGAAGTGAACATCAGCTGCTTCCCCCAACCCCTTTTATATTCTATTTTTTGGGGTGGGATCTCTCAATAAACCCCAAAGTCAGAATCATCTAGACTTGCCAATTACCAAGCCCCGGGAAATCACCTATCTCTATCTTCTAGAACCAGAATTATAGATTCTGGCATTGGGTACAACACAGCACTTTTGTGTGTGATGGGAATCTGAATTCAAATCCTCAGGTTTACATGCATTTAGTGGTTTCTGAGGCAAATGTTTGATAAAGACATATTAAGGACAGGTTTACTTTCTTGGCTTAAAGATCCAAGAGATATTGGCGAGAAGCCTGCACTCAGGTTGCTTTCCTCTTTTCATTTTGTGTTGGATATCCCAACACATGAAATGATAGTAGCCTTGTTTTGGTGAGAAGAGGCAGTGTCGTTTTGTTTATGGTGATTCTTAACCCACCAAGTAGACAATCAAAATTAAACATCACACAAGGTAGGCGCTACCAACCTAAGCCATCTCCCAGCTCTTCAAGACATTTGCTTTATACTTTGCCTGTGTGGATCTGCAGTTTTTGTGACAAGTTAGTCTTTGACAACAATTCTATGATGCCTTTAAGAGAAATTGTGAATGTTTTGTTGATTCTTCCAGACTCTGTACATGCCAGAGTATAAACTGAAAGCCTATGTTTTGCTATTTTTTTGCATGTGTATAGTGCAGTGTGTACATACATATTTGTGTACATAGACGTGTGTGTGTGTGTGTGTGTGTGTTTGTGTGTGTGCACCTGTATGAATTTGTATATTAAGTTCTAAGGTTGACATCTGGTATCTTTCTCTATCTCTCAACTTCAACCTGAGTCACAATTTCAACTAGATTGATAAGTATCCAGGGTGCTGCAAGGATTGCTTGTCTCTGCCTTCTGAGGGCTGAGATTACAGGCAGGTTACCACAATAGTCCAGCGTTTGTGTGAGTGCTGAAGAGTGGAACTTTGGTTTTCCTGTTTACACGATAAGTGCTTTACTCACTGTTCTGTCTCCCCAGTTTCAGTCTAAGATGTATGTATAATGCTAAAAGTAATTATGGTTCTATTATTGGTAACAATTTGTGTATTTCTTTCTATTGTTTGAGAAATTAGCTAACATTGAAGTATAACATATAATGCATAATACATGCCATTTATGTAGGGCTTTTCTAAAACTTTTAGAGACAAGTTCATTGTGTGAAAGAAACATCTCATAAAACATTTTATGCACTTCATTCATCCACAGCGTGTGTTGGGCCCCATAAGGCCTGGGTGTGAGACCCAGTGTAACTAGCTCAAGTTTTGTTACCTGTCTTTGGACATGACTTCTGTATACAAGTGACTCAACTCTACCTGACCTAGAATCACCTCTGCCTAGTAAGTGCAGAGATGACATCATCTCATTGGCCCACTATCCTCACCCACTCTCCACCCCCATCACCCCAACCTATATTAGTCCACTCCTGATGCAATAAAACGAGTTCCTGCTTTGACAAGACTCCCAGCTCAGTGTGATTTTCTCCAGTGGACAGAGGAGGTCTGGGCCATCAACACTCACCATCCCGCTCAGCCCCAGGGAGAGACCGGCTGGACTGGTCCTGCCTCCGTCCTACCTGTTGGTCAGCCAGACAGGCATGGATTAAATAATCATCTTTAATCTATATTTTTTCTCTGAGTGAATTGTGTATATTCAATGTCTCTTCTATGTACTAAGCATTCAAGGGTTATATGTTGATGGAGTTATGAAGGATATGGGACAACTGAACTGTGGAATGAGGTTTTATACATGATCCTACTCAAAATGTATGAAATTCTTAAGAATAAAGAAAAGGTTTTTTTAAAAAATAATAATGTTCTGTGTTTTTATGTTTTAGGAAGTTGAAAACATGAGTTGTTCTCATTATTTTATCATAGGAGCAAAAATAGACAACCTGGTGATATCACAAACTATGAAACAGATATTAAATATCCTTCAAAATTAGCATTTTACATGTTCATTGGATTGTGGGTTTTGCTTTTAATAACTACTCATATTGGTGGATGAGTATATATGTGAAAATTTTATGCAAAGGAAAATATGCTACCAGTTACTAAAATTTTATCCTTATTTGAAAGTTCCTTAATTCAATGAAAAATAAATTAGTGTGTGTTTGTGTGTGACTGATGATGATGATTTTTATATGGTGTACATATGTCAGAGCACACATTTGGAGGCCAGGGGAAAGCTTTTTGGATTGATTTTTCTCCATCTACATTTTCAGGGTCTCTAGGGATTGAACTCAGGTGGTCAATCCAGGTAAACTGGTGACTTTACCCTTTGATTCATCCCACCTGTCTCTAGTATCTTTTAGGGACAAATTTCTACCAAAAAAAAAACCACATGTTGAATATATTAGAAAAATATATGGCATGAAATATTTACGTGTAATGTTTGATTTATATTATACCTAATCAACAATTTCTCTTATGTTCAATGGTATAGCAGAGCTTAATGAATGTAGTTTATTTATAATTATCTCTTTCTACAGAATTTAATAAAAATCATAAGCTAAATCTAAATTTGTTAAAGCACTACTTACTTCTGAATTAAGACTCTATCTATTCTTTTTTTTTTTTTTTGGTTTTTTTCAAGACAGGGTTTCTCTGTGTAGCTTTGCGCCTTTCCTGGAACTCACTTGGTAGTCCAGGCTGGCCTCGAACTCATAGAGATCCGCCTGGCTCTGCCTCCCGAGTGCTGGGATTAAAGGCGTGCGCCACCACCGCCCGGCTATTTTACCTATTCTTAACCAAAAGTTTTAATACAGTTTTATAAACAAGAATAATTAGAATATCAATTTTGGACTTCTAAATTCAAATTCTTGGGTAGCAGAGACATAAGACCATAGAATTTGCAAGTTCACAAGGAAATGATTATATTGGTAATAACTAATGTCTAAAGGGATGAGAGAAATATAATATGAAAGATGTTACATAAACTTTTAATGAATATTAAATTCAGTGCTCATTACATTAGAAACTAAAATCATATAATGTAGCTGAATATGTGATGTAAAAGTGATCAAGACCACATTTCTATCCGCAAGGTTTAGCTTTAGGAATTCTGACATGCCTGCTGGTGGCCATGTCAGAGGAGCAGCAGATGGCAATTGAAGTGCGGGAGGTTGGCCCACCAGGAAGCAAAGTTCTGATGGGTAAAACTCGGATAGGCAAGCCCTGGAGGCTACTGCTGTGCCTTTAAATGCTTGTCCCTGCCGCTTTGCTCTGGTATCTGGCATGGTGTGAATGGGCATGGGGAGTTTCCCACTGCCTTTAATGTAGTGTGATTATCTCATGGAAATATCCCATCTACTGGGCATTTTCCCTTGTGAATTTTTATGAAAATGATTTCCTCTTAAGCTGTACTGTTTAAAGGATTGTGCCTACCGCTGATATATAGGGATTGCAGGGCATATAAAGAAAGTAAGAACAAGGAAATGTCACACAGCTTGTTTCTCTTGAAGAGCCTTCACGACTGTGACTTAGGTTAATGAATGCTTAAGAGAAACAGTTGAGTCCCAGAAGCTAAGTCAGCTCACATTCCTTTAATCTTAATGCTAGGAGATATGTTCATAGGTTTTGGTGTACATCATAGCTAAAACAAAGTTTTAAATAATGACTTAAGGGTAGGTTAAGTTGTTTTTGTTAATGGCTTTGAGGTAAGATATCTAGAAAAACAACTTGAAGGCATGCTTTTACTAGCTGAAGAAGGGACTCATTGAGGTCAGGAAACAAGAACAATGGTAGCCTGGCTACATGCCTTTCTTGCTAGGATGGGTTGGTGACCAAAGGCAATGATTTATTTCTTATACACATTTTTTTTGGCTCTCAGTTTCTTGATACGATTTACTAAAAAATTGTTGATAAGTTGGCATGCACCCTGGGGACTTAAAGTAGAGATGACTGATTCTTTTTTTTTTTTTCACCAGAGACATGTTTGTGCATATTCTATTAAAACACCATTTTATTTTAGTTTGTGTGTATTACTAGGAATTGAACCTAGGTCCTCATATATACCACACTATTCTACTATTGAGTTATAGCCCCAATTAATTATTATAAAACTATGAACAAATATAGATAATTAGAAGGTATTCAGCTTAATGAGTAGATAAACATTATAAATTTTTATTTTAAAAGTTGTTTATGTGTGATGTGTCTTTTTTTACTTTATTTATTTATTTTTTTAAATTACACTCATGATATTCATTAATTACACTCATGATATTAATCACATTTGTGGTATTCATAGATTACATTCGCAGTATTCATTCAATTATATATAATATATATATATATATATATATTTAAATTTTAAATGCCGAATGTCATTTATTGAAGGGGGGAGGAGGTCTTAAATACAGGCTTACAGCACAATGGGAGGACCCCTGAGGGCAGAAGTTTGCTGCTGATGTTTTACAATCATGCTTCTAATCTGCTAACGCCCATTATTCAGGATACCAGACAAGGAACTTCCCTTAAGCATTCAGGAGGGTGGAACCTGGCAGGGAATTAGCATAAGGAGAATATCAAGGTCAAGGTGCGCAAGCAAGGCAACAGTTACTCAAAACGGGGGCCAGGGCCCTATAGGTCCCCCTTTTATTAAAAAAATGAGCTTCTGACTTGGGTTGCGTGGGACGTCAGCAGGTCACCTTACCCGTCATGGAGACTCCTGCCCAGGCCACACAGGTGCTCTGTCTTAGGTTGGTGAATGCCCCCCAGGCTTTACCCGTCTCTGAATACTCATTATCATACAGGCTCAATTGTGTGTGAGCTGCAGAGTTAACTGCTGCCAGAGATCTCAAAGTGGCACTGGGCTTGCAATCTGTGTGTACGATACAGAAAAGACCAACAGAGGTCCTATCTCACCCATAGCCAGTAGGCTAAAGGCAACTGAGCCATTCCCTTCCTTAACAAGCCATACTGTACGTTGGTGTCCTTGTAAGATAGTATCCCAAAAGCAACTAGAACTTGAGTTTATAAATTTATAATTTTCAAAGCCAATTGAGATGTATATAACTACTGAATTAAATGTATCATGTCCAATAGAATGAAAGATTAACTAACTGTGGTAGTTACTTTTGTTACCAGGGTCTCCATTGTGCTAGCTGTAGTAAGCAATTATGAAATGGTAATCCCAGAAAGAGTAGTAGTGGTGGACGCCATTGCTATAACCGCAACAGCGGCAGCAGCAATGTCAAATTCTCTTCTGGATTGTGTGGACATCCACTGGCATGGATACACCTCCAGTAACATGTACCACCAAGGCCCATTTTTCTTGATCCCAGCACGACTTTAGCTGGCAGCTCTTTTGGAGAATCCAATCTTATGGTTACAGTTCCTAGGCTTAAATTAATGCTTGCCAAAGCTGGCGATATTGGGCTCTCAATCTCCATTGGCATCAGAATGGTAGATTTTTTCATGAAGACCCATTAGGTCTCTGTCATGTTGGGCTTCAGAAGCAGCCATAGGGCACGTTCAGTGCTCAGGAATCCAAAGAGGAACCTCATTGTCCTGAGGAAAGACTTAAACAGAACCCTGGGGCCACATCAACACTAGATCGGGTCTCCTCCACGTGCTAGTAGAAAGATCCTTCCATTGCTCCAGAGGGTGATTTGTCACAGGAGCTCTCCAGTGCTTGGAGATGACTGATTCTTTCTCATATATATGGTTTAGATTTGTGATTCCTTTAAGATTTTTTTATGCAATTACCTATTGGGACAAATAATAAAATAGTTGGTCAGTTCTTTGTAACCACAAAATGCAGCTACCAATAAAAGAATTGGTTGACAAAAACTGCCTTGCTTGCTTACATTCTGTTAATCTATAACAAGATGTTTGGGTATGAGTGTATGTGGGTTCTTGGGACAACTTGTTTTTCAATTGTAAACACATAAAATGTTAAATCAAGTAAGGGATATGGAAAACATGTTTTTTTTTTTTGACTTGTATTCATTGTAATCATTCACTTAAAATAGAATGTAACCACATTATAATTTTTATACTACTTGAAAGATTTTGATGGGATATATAAGCTATAGGGAAAAAACTAAAGTTAGCTAGAAGTAAGACATCAAGAGAGACAGAAGGGATACATCTGGATAGAGGTAAGAAAAGAAATAAAGAGAACAGAGAAAAGATGATAAAGAACCCTAAAGGTGTGTGTATGTGTTTTTTTCCTTGTTTCGCTGAACCCAGAGAGTTTTGTTCCCTTTTGCCTGCTCCAGAGAATTATGTTTTACTCATTCAGATAGAAAACTCAAGTTAAGTTATTAGTTTGCAGGCTCCATGGCTTTTCCCTCAGTCCCTGAGCTTCTGAAGGTTGGTCCTCACAGCAGCAGTACATAGTACATGCCCCCAACACACACACACACACACACACACACACACACACACACACACACACTTCTTCATCCTCACTGTTTTCATTGGAATGAGTAAATTTAGTAATGTCAAGAATTTTTTTCAATTCATGGGATTTGAAATCAGGGCCTCACATTTGCTGGGCAAGAATTTTATCCTGAGCTGTATCCACAGTTACCTTTTTACTTTTTGTTTTTAGGTGGCAGAGTCTCATTAAGTGGTTCACTCTAGTTTAAACTATGTAGCCCTGACTGTCTTTGAACTTTCTATCCTTCTGCCTCAGCTTCCCAAATTACTGGGATTACAGGGCTGCATGACATGGCCCTCCCACCATTAGGAGTTATACAAACCTGTGTCTAGTCCCACCATAAATCCTTGACCTCCAAGGTCACATTCTTCGATCAGCCTCAGAGCAGTTCTTTGTATCACTGTTCCTGACCGACTCTGAAGCTGCTTCTTCCTTAGCCATTGCTCACTCAGAGAATGTAGTCCCTTGCTAGAGTTTGTCCCTGTTCTTTCAGTCTTCCCGGATTAACCCTATTAGCAAGTGGTTCTATGCGGCAAACCTTTGTAAAGGTTAGAGAATAGCATAATGTAATTACCAAAAGCTGCTGGAAATAGCTGGAAACCAATATTAGTCATCACTCTCCCTAGAAATGGATCACGGATTTCTCAGTAGGATAATTTTTCACTGCCTACTTGTTTTCTTAAGGTTCCAACCTAAGAAGTGTGTAGGTATTCCTCACATTTTCTTTGTCAAGACCTAATGCACATCCTGGTAAAAAGCATTTTAATTTCCCCTCTCCTGATCATATCTACAAATCTGAAAATGATTATTGTCTCAGTTATGAATAAGATAATAATTTCTTGGATATTTGAAAAATTTAGCATTATAAAAATGTCCTTTTTAAAAAATGCAGAACTTTCTCTTCCAGATAAAATAAGTTCCAGTGATGTCATCAGTAGAATTTAAAAACATTAATCCTGGGTGTTTTTTTTTTTTTTTGTGATTCTCTTCATGCATTGTAAAGTATTTCGAAAGCAATAAATATTTAAAAGATTAGTAAGGAATAGGAGCATGAGTTTACTTTCTCTTTTTCCTTTTATATTTATATATTTTATTAATTTTTCATTTATTGTACATACCAACTGCAGTTTCCCCTCCCACCTCTCTTCCAGTTCCTTCCCCCCACATCCCATCTACTTCCTCCCATCTACTCCTCCTCCATTCAGAAAGGGGCAGTCCTCCCATGGAAGTCAAGGAAGCAGGTATATCAAGTTGAGGCAGGACCATGATCCTCCCCCTGCATCAAGGCTGGGCAAAGCATCTCAGCATGGAGAATAGGTTCCAAAAACACAGCTCAGGTGCCAGGGTCAGGACCTGATCCCACTGCTAGGGGCCCCACAAATAGACCAAGCTATATAACCATCATCCACATGCTGAGTAGTCTAGGTGGGTCCCATGTAGGCTCTCTAGCTGTTGGTGTAGAGTCCATGAAAGCCTACTAGCTCAGGAAGGCTATCTCTGTGGGCTTCTTTGTCATGATCTTGATTCCCTGTGTTCCTACAATCCCTCCTCCCTCTCTTCAAGTGGACTCTGGGAGCTCATTCCAGTGCTTGGCTGTGGACCTCTGCATTTGTTTCCATCAGTTACTGGATGAAGGCTCTCTGATGACAATTACTGTAGTCACCAATTTGATTACAAGAGAAAGCCAGTTCAGGCACCCTCTGAACTATTGCTAGATGTCTTTGCTGGGGTCATCCCTTTGGATTCCTAGGAGTTTCCATGGCACAAAGTTTTGCCCTAACTCCAAAATGCCCCCCATCAGGATATCTCCAGCTAGACTATATGACATGGATGTCTTTTTACTAGAAAGTATTCATTAATATCTGTAAGGTAGAATATGAAATCAATGTACACTTATCAAGATTGCAGTACATTGAGGGAGAGGCAAAACATGACTTTGTGACTTCAATTATGACCTAATATGTTAGATTGAAACAATAGCCTTTAGGTGGTGAGTAAATCATACCTTAAGAATGTCTAATTTTGTTATTTAAAGAGAATTTAGGAAGAGAAGTGTCCTAGATGGCTTGTTCCTTTGTCTTCAATCATTGCTACTTTTCCTATCTCATACTTACAACTGATTCTCCTTGAAGGGATTTATTTTTCTGACTCCATTACAATTCCAGTTTCTTTTAGAGCTTCTACATCTCCATTCTTTGATTCTATCTTTTGATCTTTAATTGTCTTCATAAGTCTCTCATCTTTATACATACTTCTAAACTAAACAAAGAAACAAAACAAAAACAAAAACAAAAAAACAACACTTTTGTACTCCACCTAAGTTGCTTTCATTTAGTTATACAACAAAAAAATTCTGGAGTGTTGATAGACTTTGTATCTTTAGTTTTGCATGATAATTTTTTAAATAATACGGATGATAGTGAATCTTAACTTTATTTTATTCAAATTAAGCATTGACACAGCTTACATGTATTAATAAGTAGGAAAAATGTCATTACTTTTCTGGTGCTAGGAATAACCAGATATGGGTTATGGAAAAAGCAATTGTGTCCATTGGAAGAGCAGAAAGCATCCTAATCAAGACATGTATTGTTAAATATTGTATAATTTTTGTGAGAAAAAAATCCTGTAGATTTTTTATAACTGTTATATATTGACAAAAGATAAATATAGAATTTACTAAAATTAAACTTGATGTCAAATACAGTGTTTGTGGTTGTTTTAAACTGAACTCTAGAGTCTCTAAAGACTTTCATTGGCAATTTAAACTAAATTATAAGAACAAAAGAAAATATAAATATAATGTGATCTGTTTTCTTTTTCTCTTTCATAAATTCTATTTTAATCTTAGACACTTTCCTTATTAATCAAATGAAGACACAACCTTAAGAAATAGGAAATATTTTTGTTTCCCTCAAATGATATTGCACAACTATCTTTGCTACCAACATGAAACATTATTGCATATTTTTTAACCAAATAATATCACAAATGCTCTGCACCTGAGCATGTTTCAGCATTCTTCTCAACTTAATACAACACTATATGATTGCATATCTTAAAAATATGTAAATATGCAAATAAAGAAAAAATTGTTTGTAGTAACATAAAATTTATGTTTGTAACTTAGCATAATATATGCACAGCTACTTTGTGCTCACTCAATTCCCAGAAAGAAGAAGAAGAAGAAAAAAAAATTCGATCCCAAGACTGTAGGTAATAAAGCATGTCTAGAAATGCTAAAATAAATCACCACAGGAAGATGGATTGTTGAATGAAAGGTGAAAGAACTGTTCCTTGTACAACAATCAGGAATTCACTGAACAAAACAAATTATCCCCTGTCAGCCATTTAAATAGTGGCCTCAGAGAAATGAAAGGCTTTTTAAATATAAAAATCACCTACAAAATGTGTACGGCACTTTGCACATCAGATAGCATGATAATAAATCTCATACTTCTTAAGCTTACTTCAAATAACGTTCTACTGCTTTGCCTATTTTATTAAAATAAAAAGACACTGGAGCCTTTTTTCCCCAATGAGAGCATTTCTGTAAATTTGTTTGTCCTTGAATAAACAGACATGGCTTGAAAGTTACAAGTTATTACTGCATCAAGGCACTTGCAAACTGAGATACCCAAAAGTTATAGCAAACAAAAGGAGACATACCTTATACCTGTATGTGTTATTTTGGGGTAAAATAAATTTGGAAATCATTTATAATATCATAGTGTAAATTTCTGAAAAGATATTCTAGAAACAATTTGGATGACTATGTTTTTATAATTGCAGTAAAATAGAGCCACCAAAAGGATCCAGCGAGATTTCACCGTTCTTTATACTGTAAAATCATTGACTTCTGTTCTACTTCCAGTTTTGAATGGCTAGTAATGAGAGCCTACATGCTTAATCTCTTATACTACATTTCATCATTTCAGGGTGGTGCTACCATGTTTCTGTGTTCTGTTAAAAGACAGATATAAGTCCTCCTTGATTCATAAACTTAACTCACTGAGGTAATAGATTCTCCCAAATGGGTTTGAATATGCCTCTGCTGCTCTAAGCATTCAGTCACTGCAAAATTGATTTGGGTTTTCTGCCTCAGACTTAGACTGACCTTGGGTTCTGTAGGACTCCTGAATTGACGAATCAATTACACAGCTCCAAAAGCACCTTGGCTCCCTCTCACTTTTTCCTCTTGTTTATGCCAAAATACTTACAGACAGAGAGAGACAGTGTGCCTTGAAATGCCAGACAGGGTGGCAGGCAGTCAGGACTTTTGAACTAAGCATTCTAAACTCAGATGAGAGGAGCTCTATCTCTTGAATAGTGGATGAGTTCTTATAATGCTTTCCTCGAGATATACAGTGATATATTTTTGACCATTTCAAAAAATATGACACATATATAACAGATAAGAAATCTGTAACACATAAATGCATAGCATTTGCCTTTTCGAGGCTATAAAATGCGTTACATATATTTTAGCTATTTTATGTATGGCATCCTCTAAAATATATTGTTGTGTGTATCCTATATATGTATTACCCAATATTCACTAGCTCAGTAGTAGTTCCACAGAAGAAAATACAGCCAACCACCAGTCTTTATTAACACTTTTTTGTTTGTTTGCTGACTTTTTGACACATGATCTCACTATGTTGGTCCAGCAGGCCTAGAACTCATATCCTCCTCCAAGATTTCTCCGTTACCCAGCTCTGGGATTACTGGTATGTGCAGTCACAACCAGTCTTGACTCTTTTTATCTTAATTTATAAAAGTTCACTGTCTCTCATTATTAGAGTCTGTATTCTAACTTCAGAAAATTTATATTTTATAATAATTTTATATGATTTATAATGGGAACCATTTTGGTTCTTATATTAACAGAACTGTAATTGTTCCCTCAAAAGAACATTAAGTGGATGATATTATTTTAAAAGTCAGTGAAATCAATATTATGGCTGAGTAAAGTGGTTTTACAAATAGTTATCCTCTCTTCTTCTATACTTTCTGATAAAATTTTTGATAAATGCCTTCAGTGAATGGTCATGAAATTTACACCTTTGATCCTTCTATCAAAACTGATTATATAGTGTGTAGTGTTCAGAACAATTTCCATGCAATTATTACACTGACATTTATCAGAATAATGTTCCTTGACATTTACCACAAATTGTACTATTTAGAATCTGTTTCTTGAATCCTTCTTTGAAAGTAGCCTCAAAGTATTTGCTGTCAGAATAAATTGCATATACTGTATACATACTTTGATTAGTTTTGCAATTTTTTTCCTTGATTTTGAGTTTGATAACTTCTTATAGTACAAGATTAGTTAGAATTTTTATTGAACCTGACGTCCTTCTGATAAGCTCCATGGCTTAGACTGTGGTCAAGTTCCCCACATACATTAATTGTGTGATGTCTTTGAACTTACCTTGTCATTGTAACACGCGGACCAGATGAAACATCAGAATTCTCTCTCAAAAGCTGTCAAGGAGAAATAATGAGAATCATTCCCACAGTCCATACATTCTTCTGACAGGACTTTAGGGTTTGTTGATTTGAGTTGTGCAGTTACCTTTTAAAATTGCACTAAGTCTCTGTTTAGCAGTTTTATAATAGCAATATACTCTGTATGGTGGCATTTTGAACACTTTGTTAATGTACGTTTGACAATAGCAGCATTCTTAAAGCCACTCTTAGAGGTTAAAAAAAAATTCTCTCCATATAGTAAGAAACTGTAGGAACAGATGAAAGTCAGAGGGATCCTGGAAAAATGACACAAGATCATGACACCTGGGTTCCAGACATGGGGTTGCTTCTACGAAATACATTGTATTTGAAAAATAAGTTCCTATATTCTCTGTATTGAGTAAAACTTTAAATATAAGCAATGATAGAGAGTTGAATATGGTCAAATAAACAAAAAAGAATCTTAACATTTTTCCTTTTAAATTATATTTTTACTAATTCTTTGAGAGTTTCAAAGACGAATATCATGTCCTTTCATCATATTTAGCTTCCCCTAACACCTCTCCTAAATTCGCCCATTCAGTCTTCCCTTTTAAAGGTAAATGGAAAGGTAAAAATGACAGAGTGAGAATAATCATGCCATTTCTTAGATATAGTAAGATCATTCAATTCAACATATGGATATTTATAATCTCCAGTGAAATGATAATAATGGAAGGTTCTGAAATGTGTGGTGCTATGTTATCATAGAACTTGTAGATTATTTTAAAAGACAGTTTTGCTTTGATAATTTCACATCTGAAAGATAAAAGAGACATACTCATTTAATTGCGCTACAAGATCGCTAAGAAATTTCAGTAGAATGGCATAGGAAATAAAGTTTGAAATGCATATTGAGATACTGTGGAGAAGTAAATTAAGAATTAAAATAGATTTGCTCTATATGAAATGCAAAAAAATAAAAATTCTCATTGTTGCTTTTCCTTGAAAAAAAGATAAAAGGTGTTAAAACACTACAAAATTGGATATAAAATGATATATGAGGCCCAGCAAAATGGCTCTGTGGAATAGGGTACTTTAAAAATTGATGACCTGCACTCATTCAGGACTCACCTAGTCAAATGAGAGCACCAACTTCTGGCAAGGGGTCATTTAACCTCTACATGCATGCTGTGAACCAATGTCTCCTCCCCCACACAAATTAATAATAAATACTGAAAAGTAGGTACTACACCAGCTTGAAGAGGATTTTGAAAATGAAAAGGCTTAGCTGGCATGCTACTGTTAACAAATGGAGGCCAGTGACCTTCAGGGTTATCCTTAATCTCCAAGGTGTTTGGGTGACACGTTCTCAAACATACTTGAAAAAGCAGTTACCATACATTACCTTCTGGAGAATCCAACCGCATGGCTACAGTTCCTAGGCTTACATTAATGCTTGCCAAAGTTGGCCATATTGAGCTCTCAATCCCCATTGGCATCAGAAAGGGAGAGTTTTTCACGAAGGCCCAATAGGTCTCTGCCATGTTGGGCTTCAGCAGCAGCCACAGGGCACACTCAGCACTCAGGAATCCAAAGAGGAACCTCATTGTCCTGAGGAAAGACATAAACAGAACCCCAGGCCCACACCAACACCAGATCGGGTCTCCTCCAGTAGAAAGATCCTTCCATCGCTCCAGAGGGTGATTTGCAACAGGAGCTCTCCAGTGCTTATCTGCAGTGGATACTCCAGTAGAATCCACCGATAAAAAATTTAAAATATATAAAACAAGGGAAAGAATAGAATGTGGAGAGGAATGATGAGTCCCTAGTTCCCCCTTTTTATTTTAGCAAAATATGTTTGTTTGAGTTTTTTTAAATAGTTCAAATTTTTCTTTTTTTTATTTTTATTTTTTATTTTTTATCTTTTTTAAATTAATTAATTAATTTTTCTATTATGAGCTTGATACAGTATAAAAATTCTTGTCTTAATAGTGAAATGTTTCATTAGGCTTGCTCAGTTATAGCAGAGGCAGCCACCGCTGCTACTGTTTCTGGGATTACCATTTCATAATTGCTTACTACAGCTAGCACAGTGGAGACCCTGGCAGCAAAAGTAGCTACCACAGTTAGTTAATCTTTCATTCTATTGGTCATGATAAATTTAATTCAATAGTTATATACAGTTCGATTGACTCTGAAAATTATAAATTTATAAACTCAAGTTCCATTTGCTTTTGGGATACCGTCTTACAAGGACTCCAATTTGCAGTAAGGCTCATTAAGGAAGGGAATGGCTCAATTGCCTTTAGCCTACTGGCTATGGGTGGGTTAGGACTTCTGTTGGTCTTTTCTGTGTCGAACACACAGATTGCAAGCCCAGCACCACTTTGAGATCTCTGGCAGCAGTTAACTCTGCAGCTCACACACGATTGAGCATGTATGATAATGAGTATTCAAAGATGGGTCACCAACCTAAGACAGAGCACCTGTGTGGCCTGGGCAGGAGTCTCCATGACAGGTAAGGTGACCTGCTGATGTCCTACGTAACCTAAGTCAGAAGCTCATTTATTAGTAAAAGGGGGACCTGTAGGACCCTGGCCCCTGTTTTGGGTAACTATTGCCTTGCTTGCTGACCTTGACCTTGATATCCTCCCTATGCTAATTCCCTCCCAGGTTCCACCGTCCTGAATGCTTAAGGGAACCTCCTTGTATGTGTATCCTGCACAATGGGCATTAACAGCTTAGATGCAAGATTGTAAAACATCGGTAGCGAACTTCTGCCTTCTGGGGTTCTCCCATTGTGCTGTAAACCTGTATTTAAGACATCCTCCCTCCTTCAATAAATGGCATTAGACATTTAAAAAAAGCTAGTTACAGACTCCTCCCTCTCCCTTTCTCCCTGCACGTGTCTTTCATAGGCCTGGTCATTCTCTTTTGTCCCCCTACCCCCAATAAAGCTCTGATACTGGGGAAAAAATAATAAATACTGAACATAAAATAAATGAGCTATAGGTAAAGTCCAAACTTACCATTTTTCATCTGTGCTGTCTTTTACAACTTACTTAATTGGAATTACATTTCTTTCCTTTCTAAGTATCACAAATAAAATGTACTCACCATATGTGAGGACACAGAATATAAATGTTGTGCTTGTGTGTAATAGCTAGTAAACATTCTTCCACCTCATCTTTGCCTTCAGACTTACAGTAGAAAGTTTTTAAAATGTGTTCCAATTTGAAAGGACTATAAGCAGGCTATCCCTTATCCATTGAAATTTTAGAGAAGTCCAAAGAAAATTCACACTCACTCTTAGTAATTGCTCTAGCTTAAAAAACCACCACAGTATGCAACTGTCATATGTCTATTAACATACTGAATCTATACTAAGTAGATCATGCTATATTTCTGTATTGTCCTCAACTTGTTGAATCTCATTTTACATTGTATGATGTTTACTTGCCTAAGGGTACAGTCATGTACATAGTCTTTTTAGTATACATTTGGATCTGAACATGATTAAAAAGAAATAAAGATTTAACACAAATATTATTCACTATAGATTTTAGCTCTATTTGATTTTGCCTTTCCAGATTTACCATCTTAATTATATTTTTCTCAGACTAATATTGAAATTAGGTTTCAATCTCTGAGCATAATTACAAAGGATGAAAGAGGGCTTCTATGAATGATGCTTTTCTGTAGAGTATCTGCACCTCAATAATAAACAAGGATGTGAAAAATGTAACTACATGTAATCCACACACTCAGCGGCCTAGGTATAGTGAGTAGCATGTGGAATTCAGTAAAGTATATGCTACTCTATTTACTTACCTCTTAGAATCCAGCAAGGAACTCATATGATGCCACAATCATTCTATTGTGATTAAAATATCAATCTCCAGAGACAAAGACAAGAGAACTTAGCATTTGCTACATACATGATTTTCTTATTGCCAAGCTTGTTTGATACTAGGTATCTTATGTAGCAGAACCATCATCATTGAGCTTTGATATACAAGTTGTTGTGTTGCTCTGGGAAAAGCTCTATATTGGTTAGTAGGATGGGGGTAAGGATTAAATCATAGGATGCAATGGAGAGATAAATGATTTAAGTGCTGAAAAGATTTCAGCACAAATACTTCGGTTACAACAAGTAGCAATGTGATAATGTGCTGAGTTAGCAGTAACTAAACTTCACTGTGCTGCCAATTGTCATGCATCTCCTTCAACAAGTGAGCTGGTCAATTAGATCAACACAGCTCCGAGAGAAAGCAAAACACACTTCTAATTCCAGGATCCTCTTAGTTGGATTTGTTCTGCACAGAATACAAAATGATTTTGTTGTTCCCCTGACAGTTCTCATTGTTCTTTGCTGAATTGTGCTGATTTTATTTTGGTGCCCTGAAAGGCTTATTCTTTGACTTTTAGCTCTCACCTTAATTCTTCTCAAGTGCATTTCAACAAATAATCACATTGAAACATGAATAGTAAAGTGAGCACTGTTTGTCAGCATGGAAAGTCAATGTGTACAGCACAGACTACAGGTTTCTTTGGTTCTTGTAACAGTAGAGATTAGCTTTTGTTCTTTAGACTTAACGACTGGACAGCATGTTTGGGTGAGAGCAGGAAAGATAACAATTTATTCATCTTCTCAGTAGAATGTTTTGAAAGTCACTGATTATGAATCCTGAATTCAGACTTTGTTACACTCAGTGATTCAATCAATGCAACTGGGCAAAACATGGATAAAATTCCAATTCTCTTTCTGTCTCTCTGTCTCTGCCTGTCTCTCTGTCTCTGCCTCTCTCTCTCTCTCTCTCTCTCTCTCTCTCTCTCTCTCTCTCCCTCTCCCTCTCTCCCTCCCTCCCTTCCTCCCTCCCTCCCTCCTTCCCTCCCTCTCTTCTTCCTTTCTCTTATCACTTTCATTTTAAATTTTACTTATTTTTGGAGCACCATTTTATGCTTATGGAATTAGGTCAGAAAAAAAAATCAGATGGCATTTGAGATATTTAGTTCTTTCCAAATCAATGAGCTGTTGAAATGTCCTTTTCGTAGAGGAGACTCCTTAGCCAGCAGGGACATGCAAATTGAACTTACTTTAAGATTCCATCTCACTAGAGTCAGAATGGCTAACATCCAGAAGTTCTCAAAAGAAGGAATTTGAATAGATGGTAGAAATGTTAAAAAGTATTAAAAATCCTTAATCATCTGGAATTTTCAAATTAAAAGAGCTTTGTGAATCCATTCACCCAAAACTAAATGGCTATCCTTAAGAAAATAAATGACAAAATGTTGACTAAGATATTGGAAAAGAGAAATTTATTTGTTGCTTGAGGGAGTATAAACTGATGAGACTATTTTGGAACTCATGGAGGTTCTTCAGAAAACTGAAATCAGAAATACTATTTGCCTAGCCATTCCAAGTGCGGTTACATTTCTGAAGGATTCTGAGTTGTAATAACTGAGCCACTGTACATCCATATTTAAAAAGGGATTTGTCACAATAGCTAGATGTCCATGAACAGATGAATGGATCAAGTCATTGTATTGCTGTGCTGGGTGACTGTCTTCCCAGCCAAGTGACTGATATCTTGGGGCATTTATCAGTGATCTCTGTAAAATAGCATCCCAGCAAGGTTTGTGGTAGTTTTCACACACACACACACACACACACACACACACACACACACACACACACCACCCAGGAGTGTGCAACTGCTGCTTCCTATCAACTGGAAGCTCAGCATGTGGTTTGGGAGAGGTGTTAAATTATATAAAGGTGGGGTAAGACACAAGCTGCTGCTTCATCTGTGCAGCTGTGGGGAAGCCCTGGATCCTGATGGGTAGGTCTTTCCAAGTGTTACCTGTTATGGGAATACCCACACCCTTGAACGTAATCTTTCACTCATGATCTGCACAGAAGCCCTGAAAATGCATGGGTTCCTCAGATTAAGCTTTGTTGGAATCCCAACTTGGTTTGGTGTTGGGACCAGAAGGGAAAAGAAGACATTTCTTAAGGTTTCTCCTTGGAAGGAATTTTAGCAATAGCTGTATATACACAGTGAATTTTTTTCAGCCACAAAGAAAAAGAAAGGATGATATTTGCAGAGGAAAGAATACAACTAAAAATTATATTAAGTGAAGTAACCCAAACTTAGAAAAACAAATACAATGTCTCTTCCTTTATATGCAAATTTTAGATTTTAATTTTTATGTGTGTGTATATACACGTGTCTGTCAGTGAAAGTCTAGGTCATGAAACTAGAATAGAAACCAGGAGAGGAGAAAAGATTTCTTAAATGGAGTGTGATGGTAATACAATACAGTTGGCATGAAAATGGAATGGGGCCAATGTGGTAAGAGAGGAACCAGCAGATGAGAATGAGAAAAGAGAATGAATAGAAGATCAGTAAAATCAAAGCATAAATGAGGAAGCAATAATGAAACAGTTCACTGTGTATGCTAAGTTAAAGCAAAGATCAGAAACATTTACAAAATATACAGAAATAAATGCACACAAGAATTTTCTTCAATGCCATATAACAAATTTAACACTGACCAAAGCACCCTCTAACACACACACACACACACACACACACACACACACACACACACACACACAAATCTGTGTGACTTAGGGGAAATTCCATGACTTCTCTATGTCTGGATTCTTTCAGTAGATGCTATAGTACCTCCTGGGATGCTAATGCAGGAAGGGAAATCTTACTGTTCTGAGGAGGTAGGATTGCAGCTGATAGACAGCAATGGCAGTGTTCTTCTGGGAGTATTCTTGGCTGATAATGTCAGTCCCACCAAAGTTCATGCTCATCTCCAAAGCATGACACCTAGTCCAATCTCCCCATCTTGGACTGACAGAAAGCCTAGTCAAACTCCATTATCTCTGTGAGATTCATCAGGTGCAGGTGCCAGGAGTATGCCTGCTAAACAGCATGTAGACCTATCTGCCCCTGGGAGTCAGCCTGCTGAGAACTCAACCTGTTTTCTGGGCAGAATAGAGACTCTCTCATCTCAGAGGGCTACAGAACAAGATAGAGTTAATTCATTAAATGCTTATTACTCTTGAAAGGGTGAAAGGATCTGAATTCATTTGTTATTACCATGGACATTGATATTTCACATAACTCTAGTGGAAGGGATCCCGTTGGTCCTGTTGTACAGGAGGCAACAAATACAAGAATATGTAAAGCAGGGAAGGAAACATAAGCACAAGAAGGAACAGCCTGTGCAGAAGTCTGAAGATGGAATAAGATTTTGAGGGTACCATGTGAGTGGGTTAAGGTAGATTTACCCCCAAATACATCCATTTGGTTTGCTGATTATTTCAGTTGAACTCCTCAAGAAACTATACTTGTCGAAAGGTCTCACTGGCCTCTTCTTTCCTGCTGTGAGTACACAGTAAGAATTATTTTGAGGAGGCAGCCTTCTCTGTACCAGGATGAGAAATAACCTTCACTCACCAGTAACACAGAATTGTTGCAATGAACCTGCACGAATCTACTTACTAAGGCAACCCTTCTCCTGCCAGCTTTACAACTTCCCTATATCTCCTGGTGATGTCCTGGAATGGATGGCCCCAACTTTAGCCTTTTGTCCTATCTTTCTTTTTTTTTCTTTTTTACAGATTTGTGAGTCTTTGTCTGAAAAGATATAAAAGTTTCCTTTTTTAAAATCTTTAGTCTTTCATGAGGAACTGCATGTACCTGAAGAATAATAAACCGTGTATGATTTTCTCTTGTAAATAAAACATAAATAAGTAAAAATAAAAGAAAGGAATATATATTGTTAACAAAGCTGATAATGTTCTATATTCATGGCTCATGTTTTTGGATACTCTATCTAAATAATCATTGTTAAATCTGAATTCACATAAAATTATTGATCTGTGTTATTCTAAACATTTTGTGGTTGAACATGCTACACTTACATCTGGCTCATTTTTATTTATATTAAAAAATCTATTTGTATGTATGTAGAGGATGTGTGTGCATGTATGCATACCTATTTGTGTGAGTTCAAATACACACATGCATCCCACTGCCTTGTTTGGAGGTAAGAGTGTCTTTAGTCTTATCCTACCTTCTTTGAGACACAGTCTCCTGTTATTTACCACTATGTAGTCTAGTCTTGATGGCCCTCAAGAACTAAGGATTCTCTTCTTTCTGTATCCCATCTCAACATAAAAGCAATGGAATTACTGATACAGGTTATAACATCAGACTTTGTACAGGTTCTGGGGATTTGAACCCGGGTTCTCATGTTTTCTCAACAAGCTCTTTACCCACTGAGTTGTATCTCCAGCCTGACTTAGATTTTTAAAGTGTAAAATATATGCATGAATTCATCTATGTGCTTATGGACACATAATTTTCACAATGCTTTTGTACTGACATTATTTTGAAAATATTCCTTCTTCCACAGATTTACTTTGGTTCCTTTCTGAAGCATCTCAAGTGCCTAGTTTTATGACTCTCTGGACTCTCCTTTTCACAGTCATTTTCCTGTTTGTTATTTTTTTTTTTTTTTGCAATACTGATCAGTGATGGCATTTTCTTTTGACTCTTCTTTTGACAATTAAAAGTCCTTTGAGGGGGGAATTCATGTGGAGGTCAGAGTGGAAGCAGGTGTGAGTGGATGCACCAGAAGGAATCATGGCTGCCAAAGTGTTTGAGTCCATCGGAAAGTTCGGCCTTACCCTAGCAGTTGCAGGAGGCGTGGTGAACTCTGCCTTATATAATGTGGATGCTGGGCACAGAGCTGTCATCTTTGACCGATTCCGTGGAGTGCAGGACATTGTGGTAGGGGAAGGGACTCACTTTCTCATCCCTTGGGTACAGAAACCCATTATCTTTGACTGCCGCTCGCGACCCCGGAATGTACCAGTCATCACTGGTAGCAAAGATTTGCAGAATGTCAACATCACACTACGAATCCTCTTCCGGCCAGTGGCCAGCCAGCTTCCTCGTATCTACACCAGCATCGGTGAGGACTATGATGAGCGGGTGCTGCCATCCATCACCACAGAGATCCTCAAGTCAATAGTGGCTCGCTTTGATGCTGGAGAATTGATCACCCAGCGAGAGCTGGTCTCGAGGCAGGTGAGCGATGACCTCACAGAGAGAGCAGCAACGTTTGGGCTCATCCTGGATGACGTGTCCCTGACACATCTGACCTTCGGGAAGGAGTTCACAGAGGCAGTGGAAGCCAAACAGGTGGCTCAGCAGGAAGCGGAGAGGGCCAGATTTGTGGTGGAAAAGGCTGAGCAGCAGAAGAAGGCAGCCATCATCTCTGCTGAGGGTGACTCCAAGGCAGCCGAGCTGATCGCCAACTCCCTGGCCACCGCAGGTGATGGCCTGATCGAGCTGCGCAAGCTGGAGGCTGCTGAGGACATTGCTTACCAGCTCTCCCGCTCTCGGAACATCACCTACCTGCCAGCTGGACAGTCGGTGCTCCTCCAGCTTCCCCAGTGAGGCCTCCCCTGCTTGCACCTTCTCAGGCCAACCAGGCCAGGGCCTCCATCATTCTGAATACACTTTCCTTCTGCCCCACCGCAGAAATCACTGTGAAATTTCATGATTGGCTTAACATGAAGGAAATAAAAGCAAAATCACTCAGAAAAAAAAAAAAATAAATAAAAAAATAAAAAAATAAAAGTCCTTTGAGAAGGCATATTCTAAAAACTGTTATATTTAGTTCGTTCCATCATCTTGAGTAGTACATAGGATGCTTATGTATTAATAGCCTAAGTTCCATTTTATGTTTTAAAGATAGGGTTTTTTTTCTGAATGAGGTTAACTTCTGAATTGATTAAACCATCCAAGGCATATTATTACTTTTACCAAAATAAGCAGACTATGGAATGAATTAATTCCATATGATATTCCTCTTTGTATAGGTCTGCTCTTCTCTTACTGTCCACCCATCCTCTCATCTATAAAAACAGACAAATAGTATATATGTATTGATAAATGAAGGCTATTATTTCCATTTCTTTGGCTAATCTGATAGTCCCAGGAATTACAATGTCAGATCACAAGCTACCAGTATATATTTGCAAAGTTTATTGGCATATGAAAAATAACTTGTATGTTAAATAAAAACATTTATAGTTCAATTAGAAAATAATTTAAAATTATTAAAAGACTATCTCATCAAAATTTTTGTAAAAGGACAAAAATGTATGAAATTAAAAATAGTGTGATATAATAGAATTACAGATATAAATTATGAAATATCATTAAGCATCTGTTACGTTGTTAAAAATCCAATTGCTAGGCAATAACAATTGCTAGCTAGGATACAAACCAAAAGGACTATTTATCAGGTATAAATTCATGCCATATGAACAAAGGCTGAAAGTCAGATTACCTATTCTTAATTGATTTGCAGTTTGTACCTGGTCTCATTCTTTGTCCCAAAGTGTCCTAAAACTCACAACACTCTTCTTAGCTCATTTTCTGAGAGCTAGTATTACAGGACTGTACCACTACATCCCACAGGTTGACAATACTCTTACTCTTAGAGTTAAATGGAGATAGATAGCTATATGATGGAGAAAAAAATGATCCTATAATATTTTCCTCAATCACTTGCAGATATGTCCATGTGAAACCTCCATACAAATTTGAGGACATATTTATTCGCACTCACATTAAATGGGAAAAAAACCACAAATGACATTTAATAAATGAATACATTATGGTATATCATGCAATGTAATAGTATTTGGTGGTAAAGAGAAACATCTGGTCATAGCCTATATAGACAAAAGTGAGTATATACTCCTCAATGAAGCAAACTAACCTCAAAAACATACAAGAAATGCTGCAAAGAGCAAAACTATAAAATGGAAATGGAAATCATTGGTTGTCAGTGAATAAGGGGAAGGAAGACATATTTTAACTGAAAAAAATGTAGGAGATGTTTAGGATGCTGAATCTATTTTTGAGTGTGTTGTAAACAATGAAGACATACCATTCTACATTTGCCAAAACATGGAAAAAATAACTACTACTGATACATTATTTAGAGAATTAATTTTGGATATTGATTTAGAGAATAATGAATATAATCAAATTTTCATTTGCGAGTGGTTATCAATTGATGATAGATTCTGCGTTAGGTATAGGGACATGCATTCACTTCTCTCTTCAGCTCAAGGACCCCATTTGGTGCAGACCAAAGCAAGACCTGTGCATGCTGCCTCCATTAAGGAAGTTGCAGTTGGGAAACCAACTACTCCTAAGGGTAGGGCACTTGCCCAGAATTAGATGGCCAACAGAAGACAAACTCAATGCATCTTTGAAAGTTCTTATCTCATAATGAAGTGTCAAGACTTTTTCTTCTTTCTTTTTTTATAGTTTTAATTTTTCTCTTTTGTACTTTGCCATAGAGATCCTTTGACGACATATTATTTTTTCAATTTTGTGGATTTCTGAGTATGTAAATGAGTGGTTCTCTGCATTTGTATCTGTTCTTGCACCTTTTCTAGGGCTCTTTTTTTCCCATTTGCCAGCTTTGTCCTATTACAATGTGTTTTATTATGTTTTATCTTACAATATTTTGATATTTTATTTTATTAGTGACTCTTAGAAACCTGTTTGTTTTCTAATAAGAGACAGAAAGGATTGGATGTGGATGGGAAGAGATATGAGGAGGAAATGAACTGGGAGGAACAGAAAGGGCAAAATCATAATTGGAATATATTATATGGAAAAAACTATTTTAATAAAAAACAACAAAGAAGTAAAAATTAAAAAAATAGGAAAAAAGAAGAAAATATTATTGTAACAACACTGTAAGGAATAATATCATCATAGGAATGGGAGATGATGTCAGTTACTACATTCAAAAAATTTGGAACTCACAGGTTTCAATAGAAAAGAAATTGCAGAGAAGTGGTACATACTACTTGGACATGCACCATTACATAATTCTACTGTGACTCAAACTGAATAGTGCCTATGTAGAATACAGACACTCTAACTATTAGAAAGACTGAGGATAAAGATAAAGAAGGGAGACAAAAAATTAGCTATATTATAAACATGAACTCTTGATTATGAAAAGGTGCTTAATTTAGTAGAAATACAAGGGGTTAAATGTAAAAACACTTAAAGGTAGCTCTGCATTTTGTTTCCTCCTCTTTAACTGAAGGACCCTAGAAGTAACAATATAGCAAGTGTAATAAGAGTCATAAACAATCAAATCTTGGTTTCTGGTAACATTGCACAGTAAAATGTACCAGAGCTCCATGGAGACATGCTTTGGTCTTGAATAAAGCAGACAATATGGAAACTTATATTACAGTATTTTGTGAACTCTGAAAGTAAGAATGCAATTATTAAAAGTCCACAAAGAGAAGAGCATATCAAATATTCACAGAACCCAATGGAAAGAGATCCTAAAGGTCAGGTTAGAGTAACTTAGGCAAAACAAAACAAAACAAAATAAAAAAAGACAATAGAATAGTTCTGGGTTATAAAACAAAGTACCAATTAAATATCCAAGATACCTTAACAGTACAAATTAATAGTTTAATAAATAAAAAAATAGGGAAAAAACTATTTTATGTAGACTCCTCCCAACTACACAGAAGCTGTGCCAACAAAGAGGTGGAACATCACTTCTACATTTAACTACATTTATACGCAGTCAATTCTTGTAAAGTGCATATGTGGAAAGGGCAACAATGTAGAACCTAGAATAGAAAATCCTGGCAATCATCACCACAGGTAGGAGCTCAAGGTTATCATCCATAATGATGTTATGTTCATGATAGGAACCTGTAATTTTATAGTGGAACTGTCATCATATCTGTAATTTTCTTTCCCAAATGTTAATCCAGTTATTCCTAAGAAAAACATCACACCAATGTCAACTAAAAGACAAACTAGTGGGTTCCTGGTCTGGATTGTTCAAAGGTGTCAATGTCATAAAAATGAGGAAGAGCAGATTCTCTTTCTTTATTACAACCAAGACAAGCTGCAGAAGATATGAACACCAGATGCCTACAATACACAAGTTGAGATATAGGAGGACATCAGGATTCAAAAAAATCAATCCGGACTAATGTGAAGTCTAGGAGAATAGTCATGTGTGTGATGTCACCCTGGGCTACATAGTGAGATCTTGTCAAAAAAAAAAAATCAGACATAATTAAAGTATGCATATTTCTAATAATAACACATTACCATTACTTATTTGTAGCATATAGTAAGAGTTTAATAGAGGTAGAAAAATGGAAACTAGGTATTCATTATGTAGGAACACAAATAATCAAATGTTCTATAAATATGAGCCTCATATAAAATGAAGAGGAAGGAATATGGACATGAAAGAAGGAAAATGGAAGAAAGAAAAAGAGAGAGGAAGGAAGGAAGAAGGGGAGGGAAGAAAAGGAAGGAAGGAAGGAAGGGAGGGAGGGAGGGAGGGAGGGAGGAAGGAAGGAAGGAAAGAGAAAACCATCTTCAACTCTTCTTCCACTTCATTCAAAGGTTGGGTTTTTTTTTCTATTTACCTATTCTTCTGTCATACAGTACATCCCAACCACAGTTTCACCTCCCTCCACTCCCCCCAGTCCCTCCCCTCTACCTCTGCTCTCCCCCAGATCCACTGCTCCTATGTTTCCCTTCAGAAAAGAGCAGACCTCCAAGGGATGTCAACCTAATAGAGCATAGCAAGATGCAATGAAACCAGACTCAAACCCTCATATCAAGTCATGACAAGGCAACCCATTATGAGGACAAGCGTTCCCACAGCAGGCAAAAGAGTCAGAGACACCCCCACTTCCAATGTTAGGAGAGCCACAAAAACACCATGCTAAACAACCACAAGATATATGCAGAGGACACAGGAAGCTGGGGATCTTAAGCATACCAAAGTTTGCGGATGTGGCTAGTCTTAATAGCCAGTTTGCCCTAAGGGTCTCCTGGTTCTATCTTCCCTGGCTGTAATTACAGCTGAACATCAAGTCTACTAGATGCTTGTATGGGCTCTGATTTTCCTGACTTTGTTCCTCACAATTGCCTGGCACAAAAGCACTTTACCCCCAAAACAAACATCTCAGATCTGAAAGCTGTTATTTCTTATTCTGAAAGTGTTCAAAGCTGAACTTGATGGTGTAGCCCAGTGGTATAGGTGATGCAGAGTATAGAAGCAGGAGATCACATAATTTCAGAACCAATTTGGGTAACTTATCAAGTTGCTATTATAAAATTAGTCTGGGGATAGCACTTGCCTAATATAGTTAAGTCCTTTTATTCAATCATTCAATTTTCAGACCATGAAGGGAAAAATAATTTTATTTTTATGTATTTGTGTGTGTGTGTGAGTGTGTGTGTGTGTGTATGTGTGTGTATGTATGTGTGTGTGTGTGTGTGTGTGTGTGTATTATAAAGTATAATTATACAGCAAAATAAACATTGAATGGTCTCACTGGAATGCACCCATATGACATGCTGGTGAGTTTGTGTACTTAACCAGTTCCACTGATATGATTGCAGAAATGATGTTGATTAATATGAATAATATTCTCTTCCTAGTGATAGAGCATGTTCTGAGAGTTCTATATTTTGAATTTCCAAGGATGTAGAGATAAAAAAGTAGGATTTTTATGTTTATCTATGAGTTGCTCAAAACCTCTGTATAACCAAGTCATCAGGACTCTCCATTTTCACGGACACACAGGAGGTATGCAAAGATTAATATTGTAAACTGGTACACATGGATATTGTTTATTTTGAAACACATTACAGTAGGAAAAAAGGGAGGATTAAAATTTTCTTTTACTGAAAATAGATCTTTTTCACACAATATATTCTGATTACATTTCCTCCAGCAACTCCTCCAGTATCCTGCCCACCTCTCCTCCCATCTGAATCCACACCATTTCTGTCTCTCTTCAAAAAACACACAGACATCAAAAGAAAAATAATAAAATAAGATAAAGCAAAACCAAACTGGAATAGGGCAAAAGAAACTGACAAACAAGAGAGAAGCCAAGAAAAAGCATGAGAAACACATATAGACACAGAGACACACAAATCTTCACAAGCAGGAATCCCATAAAACCAGGAAAACAAAAGCCATAATATATACACAAAGGAACTGTAAGGTTAAAAAAAAATTCCCTGACTCATCATTATAAGCCAAAGAACCTCCAAAGTTGCCATTGTGTTTGTTCTGTGTTATCCATCTACTGCTGTGAACAGGGCCTAACCTTAAAACTGGTTTATATCACCAGCGAGACTCTACTGGAGAGAACTAATGTTTCATTTGCTAGTGGTTATCAATTGGAGAAAGCTTCTGGGTTAGGAATAGGGTATGTCTTAAGTTTTCTTCTCAGCACTGGGATCCCTTCTCAAACATACATGTGCTGTCTTTGTACATCATGCTGTAGTTGCTGTAAGTTCAGGTGTACATTAGTCCTGCTGTGTTTAGAGGTCCTTGTTTTGTGTCCTCCATCCCACATCTGGCTTTTACAATTTTTCTGCCTCCATTTTTACAGCATTCCATAAACCTTGAGGGGAGGAATTTGATAGTGATGTCCAAGGAATTCGATAGAGTATTCCAAGATCTCTAACGTTCCGTGCATTTTCTTGCTCTGGGTCTCTGTTTCCAACTACTGCAGGAAGATGAATCTCTCTGATAATGTCTGAGGAAGGTAACAATCTATGAATATAAGAGAACATCATTAGGAATTGTTTTATGACTATGTTTTTGTTTTTTAATTGAACAGTAGTATTCATTTTGTTCCCTAGTCCCCTGGTCTGCATGGTCTCATGTCTTGGATACTTGATCTTCATCAGGGACAGGTTCCATATAATGGATTAGACCTTAAATCTAATCAGATTTAGATATTCGTGTGTTATTCCCACAGGTTTTGTGCTACATTAGAGCATTTTTCGCATTATCACTGTAGATTAAAGACATTGTAGCTGTGTTGGTGTATTTCCTTGGGAAAGCATGCGTAATAATCTCCACTAGTATGAACACTAGGCCATAGGGGTCAGGGCTCTAGGTGGGCACCAGCATGACTTCTCTATATTCAATGAACTGTGGGGTTGTTGTCTTCAGCATTTTGGCCTTGCCATCTGTTCATAGAGAGCAACCATTCATGAGGTGCTGAGACAAAGGAATATTCTTTTATGATTGAGAAAATTGTTCTGTAAATATTTTTTAGAACCATTTGGTTTATGATATCAGTTAGCTCCAGTAATTATCTGTTTATTTTTTGTCTAGGTAACTTGCTTGTTAGTATTGTATAAGAGTCAATGTGTTCTTTTTTTTTTTGCTGTAATAGTTTTTTTTTTTTTATGAATTTGGGTTCTTTTGTATTTGGTACATAGACATTGAGCACTGCAATTTTCTCTTGGTGTTTTGTTTTCCTTTGATGAGTATGTAGACTCTTTTCCTATGTCTTGTGATTAGTTTTGTTTGAAGTTAATCATGTCAGATACTAAGTAAGCTGTACTGGCTTGCTTCATGTGTCCATTTCCATGGAATATATATTTCTATCCTTTTATCCTGATGTAATGTATATTGTTGATGTTAAGGTATGTTTCTTAGATGCTGCTAAGGATTTATTGGTTTTTTGTTTTTTTTTTTAATCTAACCAGTTAGTGTGTGTCTTTTTATCAGGTAACTGTGATCATTGAGATTAAGACTTATCAATGAGCATTGCTTACTGATTCACATTATTTTGTTGTTTTGATGTGGGTGCTTTATCTGCATGTTTGGAATTTCTTATCTGAGATTATTTCCTCCTTGTACTTTCCTGGGTGTGGTTAAGACCTTCAGGTTGGAGCTTTCCTTCCAGCAACTCTGTAGAGGTAGATTTTAAATAGATACTTTTTAAATTTGGTTTTGAATATCATGAAATGTCTTTCTCCATGTATTGGGTGTACTAGCTGGTTTTATATCAATGTGACACAAGCTAGTGTCTCTGATGAGAGAGGAAGGAGCCTCAATTGAGAAAATGCCTACATAAGATCCAGCTATAAGGCATTTTTTTTTTCAATCAGTGATCAATGCGGGAGGGCCCAGCCTACTGTGGGCTGTACTATCTCTGGGCTGGAGTTCCTGGGTTCTATAAGAAAGCAGGCTGAGAAAGCCATGTGGAGCAAGCCTATAAACAGCATCCCTCCGTGTCCTCTGAATCAGCTCCTGCCTCCAGGTTCTTGCTTTGCTTTAGTTCTTGTCCTGACTTTGAATAAATCCTTTCCTCCTCAACTTTTTTTTTTTGGGGGGGGAGGGGGCGGGCATATTCATGGCATTATATTGCAGTCATAGAAACTAAAACTAAGACATTGAGATTTAATGTTTTGTTGGGTGAACTTTCCTGAGCTTGCTTCTGTGGTCTCTTTGAGTTTGTAGACCATATGTCCTGAATCTACTGGCTTTTAGAGTTTCCATTGAAAATTCAGTTGTTATTTTAATGGGTCTGTCTTTGTGTTATTTGGTCCTTTTCTTTTGCAGCTTCCAATGCTCTTTCTTTGTTGTATACATGTAGTGATTTGATTATTATGTGACAAGAGCCCTTTGATTTATGGTCCAGTCTATTTGTTTTTCTGTATAAATTTTGTACCTTAATAAGTACCTCTTTCTTTAGCTTAGGGAAATTTTTATTTAAGATTTACTTGAAAATCTTAGCTTTAATAAGATTACTTGAAAATATTTTGGTGTATTTGTCTTAGGTTTCTTCTCCTTCTATTCCTAATATCTGTAGGTTTGTTCTATTCATGGTGGCCCAAATTTCCTGGATATTTTTGTTTGACTTTTCTTTTAATTAATTTATTTTTTTTATTCATTTTACATACCCAACACAGTTCCCTTCCTCTTGCTCTCCCTACCTCCCTCATCCCACCCCTATCCACTCTTCTGAAAGGGTAAGGCCTAGGTTGAGCAAGGTGTCCCACCCTATGGAACAGGCTTCAAAAAGCCAGCTCATGCACCGGGGATAGATCCTGGTCCCAGTGCCCAGAATCCCACAAACAGACCAGGCTACAAAACTGTCACCCACATGCAGAGGGCCTAGTTTAGTCTTCTGCATGCTCCCCAAGACTGTCAGTCTAGTGTCTGTGAGCTCCCACAAGTTTGGGTCATCTGTCTCTGTGGGTTTTCCCATCATGATCTTGACACCCCCCCCCCCTTGCTCCTATAATCCTTATTCCCTTTCTTTGACTGGACCCTTGAAGCTCAGCCTGGTGCTTGGATGTGGGTCTCTGAATCTGAATCTTCCATCAGCTACTGGATGAGGGTCCTATGATGACAGTTATGGTAGTCACCAATCTGATTACAGGGGAAGGCCATTTCAGGCATCCTCTCCACTCTTGCTAGGGGTGTTAGCTGGGGTAATCCTTGAGGATTCCTGGGAATTTCTCTAGCATCAGGTTTCTCCTTAGCCCTGTAATGGCTCCCTCTTTTTTTTTTCTGAGACAGGGTTTCCCTGTGTAGCTTTGTGCCTTTCCTGGAACTTACTCTGTAGCCCAGACTGGCCTTGAACTCACCTGGCTCTGCCTCCAGAGTGCTGGGATTAAAGGCGTGAGCCACTATCGCCTGGCATAATGATTCCCTCTATCAAGATATCTCTTTCATTGCTCTCCCATTCCATCCCTCCCCCAACATGACCGTCCCATTCCCTCATGTTCTCATGCCCCATGCCTTTTCCTTTACTGTCCCCCTCTTCCAGTTTATCTAGAAGATCTCATCTCATTCCCCTTCCCAGGGTGATTCATGATCCTTCTTAGGATCCTCCTTGTTACCTAGCTGTGGATTGTGGTCTGGTTATCCTTCGAGCTATATCTAGTATCTACTTATGAGTGTGTGAGTACATACCATGTTTGTCTTTCTGGGTCTGAGCTATGTCACTCGGGATTATTTTTTCTAGTTCCATTCATTTGCCTGCAAATTTTATGATGTCATTGTTTTTTAAAGCTGTAATACTCCATTGTGTGTACAATGTATACATGTATAGAAACCTGTACCACATTTTCTTTATCCATTCTTTGGTTGAGGGGAATCTAGGTTGTTTCCAGATTCTGGCTATTACAAATAATACTACTGTGAACATAGTTGAGCAAGTGTCCCTGTGGTATGATTGAGCATTGTATGGGTATATGCCCAAGAGTAGTGGTGCTGGGTTTGAGGAAGTTTGATTCCCAATTTTCTGAAAAACCACCATACTGATTTCCAAAGTAGCTGTACAAGTTTGCACTCCCACTGACAGTGAAGAAGTATTCCCCTTACTCCACATCCTCTCCAAAATAGGCTATCATCAGTGATTTTGATCTTAGATATTTTGACAGGTGTAAGATAATATCTCAGAGTCATTTTGATTTGCATTTCCCTGATGACTAAGGATGTTGAGCAGTTCCTTAAACGAGTTTTGTCCATTTGAGATTCTTCTCTTGAGAATTCACTGTTTAGATCAGTACCCCATTTTTAAATTGGATTATTTGGTATTTTGATGCCTAGTTTCTTGAGTTCTTTATATATTTTGGAGATCAGTCCTCTGTCAGATGTGGGGTTGATGAAGCTCTTTTCCCATTCTGTAGGCTGTTGTTTTGTCTTATTTACCATGTCCTTTGCCTTACAGAAGCTTCTCAGTTTCAGGAGGTCCCTTTATTAATTGTTGCTCTCAGTGTTTGTGCTGCTGGTGTTATATTAAGGAAGTGGACTCCTGTACCAATGTGTTCAAGGCTGCCTCTCACTTTCTCTTCTATCAGATTCAGTGTAGCTGAATTTATGTTGAAGTCTTTGATCCATTTGGACTTGAGTTTTGCCCATAGCAACAGATATGGATCTATTTGCATTCTTCTATGTTTTGACATCCAGTTATGACAGCACCATTTGTTGAAGATGCTTTCTTTTTTCCACTGTACAGTTTTGGCTTCTTTGTCAAAAATCAGATGTTCATAGGTGTGTGAGTTAATGCCAGGGTCTTCAATTCTATTCCATTGGTCCATGTGTCTGTTTTTACGCCAATACCAAGCTAGCAGATTCTCTTGGAGGACCTCAAAGACAGATTAATTAAAGTCTTACTAAAATGTGTAGCATATTTTTGACTTTGTGTTTGTTAGTTACAACAATAAAGAAAGCAATGTTTTAAGTCAGTTATATTTGGAGAAAAGGCATGTTGTCTAGAACCCCAGTTAATAACTAGTTTGATTAGAATAACAGTGTTTTTCTTAAATACACTCATAGCTTTTTGTGAGATATAATATTATCACAAAATTTGAGAATAGTCTATATATGGGTGAAGCTTGACTATGACCCAAGAAAAGAATAGAAATTCTGTTTTTATTCTATTTCTCAGTGAGAAATATACCAACTGTCTTCACAAACTCTAAATTATGTGTCTGACTTTGATGCATAAAAATCAATTCTTATTGTATAATACATACTTTATAATCCAATTTCATAGCAAATGCAAAAAAAGAATCAATGATAATTTCTTGAATCTTCGGTATATATAATAGGTTCATGAATGGTAGAAATTATTTAAACCTTTTAATCAGTTAACTAACACAATATGAATACTAATTATTTGTCACTCAGGACCATATACATTTTATCTTGCTACTGCACTATCACAGGCATAAGTGCTGATGTTCTCAAGCTTGAAGAATTTATTTACTTATGATCAACATTGATGGCTATGACTAGTTTCCATTCATCATTTCCCATTTTCATTATGTTTGAATTCCAGATAAATTTGATTCAAGTTCAGTAGCCTATGGCAATTTCTCTGACATGAAGGAAGATGAAAATGGAAAGATGAAAAATTGAACTGACAAGTTTGTATGGAAAGTTAGTGATGTACAGTCCCTAAACTCTCTGCTCAATTTCATAATCAGCTCACAGAAGAGCTATAGATTAGAAGACATACAGCTTAAACTCAGCAAATGATTTCAATGTACACTTCATTATACAAAATTCAAAGTGTTCTCACATTAGAATATTTTAAAATGTCTTAAGATGATAACTACTAATATAAAATATATTTTATATGCCATTTGCAAATCATTAGGTCGTAAATAATATATTTGGAAAGGGTAATCATTAGAATTCATAAAATAACTAGCTGTATAAAAGACAACATTTTAGTTGAGAAAGTGTGCATGTTGAGGTGGGTAATCTCAGTCTTTTGAAAACCAGAAAATAAATTATTCATTTGTTCACTTGCTCAGCTGTTATTTATGGATTGCTCCAGGAATGTAAGAATTGGCATCGATCTGGTTCAATAAGGGATGAAATCTACGCTGCCCTTGTGGCACTGAGCTCGCGATCTAGTGGCAATTGTAGTAAGCAAGCTATCAGTCTGCTGAAGACGATACACAGAGAGGAGTCTTCGGTGAGTTAGAAAAATAGTTGTGGGTCAACAACCTACGTTTCTGGCTTGGATAGGGTGAAAGTTACCCTCATTTACATGTGATTTTCACACTGACACCAGAATAGAAATATTTATTTACTAGATGAAACCAGAATATGAAATTTGTCAGGAAGAATAATCTAGGTCATAAGGATTTTATAAAGCACATTATTACTTTTATTTTACCTAGAAGACATAGACATTTAAGGTATTTAAACTTCAATAAACAATCATATTCCTTTACTGAACAGCATAAGCTACAGTACATAATGAGGATAGAAACTGTTCTAACCCATGTCTCTATGACAGCATTGGGACCCGCTGAAAAGTTCTTAGTGTTTGTTACCTACTTACTTGAACTTACAGAGAATACAGGAAACAGTAAAAGATGAAACAGAAGAAAGAATGAAAAACAGGCATTAGAACTTTCATTTCCTGCAAATTAAATTCACGTCCTATTTTACAAAGTTTTTCACTAAAGGTAAATGTATTTAGTAATCAAATTTACACAGTGAAATAGATGAACTATGTTACTTAAATTAGATATAAACTACTCTATGCATATGTATGTAGTATTTAAAAAAATAAAATTCTTCTGACATGAATTCAAAACTAAAGTAAACAGTAAAGCAGAAATAATAAACCCTGATGTATTCTCCTCTGAAACACCTTTCTCAGTTTTGATTCAAAAGCATCATTAAAGTGAGTCCTGCAGACTTGGTTATGCACAGGCATATTTATTTATATCTCTGCTTTCTAGAGCATAGGATTATTGGACATTATGCCATAACATAGGAAAAATTTCTGTTCTTAACCACACAGCATACAAAATATCCCAACATAAACTAAAAGTACTGTATGCATGTTGATTTTCTGATTATCATTTAAGTACATATGTTTAAGTGTATCCAATCAACACCAATAATTGCAAAATAGGATTCTACTTAGACTTTCAACGTGTTTTACAAAGAATGGTTTGTCTTTTACTGTATTCTATTCTTTTGTCTCAGATATTGTGTTTTTGTTTCCTATCATTTCATTGTTGTTAAGCTTGACAATCAAAGCCAGGGTGTGTTAATTATAGGAAGCTGTAGCACTAAAGCAAATCCTCAGCTCCTTGTGCAATGTATTTTATGGAACAACATAAAATAAAGGGCATGGTATGTGCAGTATTATGAAACTGCTTAATTTTAACCCCCAAATGCCACATATATAGCCTGTATGCATACACACACACATACACACACACACACACACACACACACACACACACACACACACACACCCTAGGAAGAGCAAATCCTGGTGTTCAAAGGTCTTTTATGAGGAAGTGGGAGAGTAGAGATATTATCCAATAAGGTAATGGGTCCAAGTAAACTGACATCAGCAAACCAGACTAGGAGATACTAACTTTCCACTTATTTCTAGGTGAGACAAATGTTTGTGAAGTCCCCAGACCATTTCTGGATAAAACACATTGGAAGAACAATGGGCAATATGACAGCGGTCACCGGATGGTAGTGGTCACTTTTCTTCCTATACCTATAGCCTTTATCTGGCTAAGGCTATGCTGTTTGGAATGGCCTGTTCCTCGATGGAGTGAGAACCGATTCCATGTTTATCTAATATGACAGGTAACTCTATTAGCACCTGTATTGTTTACTTTTCTCATTGCTGTGAAATAACATACATTATACTTGACAGTTTCTAGCACCCACATGGTGGCTCACAGCAATCTGTAAATACAGCACCAGTGGATCTGATGTCTTCTTTTGGCCTCAACAGCACCTGCCTGCATGCATGTGTACATGTATATGTGACACACACACACACATACACACATAATAATAATAATAATAATAATAATAATAATAATAATAATAATAAAATATCAAATGGAAAATCCTTAAATGTTAAGTTTAACACTAAGGGGTACTGAAAATAAAATAAAACATCAATCAAGGAAATTATCTAAGAATGATGTTTTTACTATCATAGCCAGAGTTGTAGAAAAACTCTATACAATTGCTTTTCATGTGGCAAATAATCTTAATTCATTATTTTTTTAAGTTGAAAATTATATAATGAAGAAACACTAGATTCCGCATATTTTCCTAGTAACCTAACAGTTGCTTGTTATCAGATAAGTCATAATAGAGTTTATCTACAGATAAAATAAACAGTATTATGCAGATACAAAATTATTTGAGTTTTATTTGAACTATTATTACTTCTTATTATTTATAAAAAAGAGACTTGTTTGAAACTCTTGCATAGGTTTTACTGTTGAAAAGTTAAAATAGTTTACTCATGTTAGAGTACATACAAAATTTTTTCCACACCAAAGTTATTTTACATGCATACACAGATGCATATATATTCATGTATATGTAATACATAATTTCCAGACTTCTGTATCAACATGACCATCTAAATATCTATTATTGATACCATTTTTGCAGAAAGCATCATTATCTCCTTCAAAAGGAACTCTCCATTTTTCCTCTGCATTTCCTGGAGGCCATTCACTATCTAGCCGCTATGTTAATTTTCTTTTGAAATTTAATCATTGTGGCAGATTTCTGTTCCAAATTCTCTAATGGATTCCTGTCTCAGAGGGAAAGCCAATGTGTCTATGTATATAGTTTTCAAATTTGGCTCTGTACCAGGTTCACCTGGGTAGATTTTTAAAATTGTCCAGGACTGGATGTTAGCCCAGATCAATTGAATCAGAATGTCTGGAATTACTGACCAGGAAAGAGTACTTTTAGACTGGTGGTCTTAATGGGCAGCTGAGGCCCATTAGACAATTATGTCTAGCTCTTACTTTCCTCTGACTTCATCCTGTTTTTTTCTTAGACTCTTCAACCCATAATGGCCTCCTGGCTAGTTATCAAATGGCTATAGCCATAAGACTTAGGAAGTGCACATCTCTTCCCCAGAGCTGGATGTTTTCAGTGATCAAATTCTGGCCTTTCTCCAATTGCATACTTTCCATAAATGGGAGTCTGTAAAGATAAGAAGGAGAGTGCATATACACTCTCATCATAATTCAATACTAAAAGAAGACTCACCTCTCATCTCTAGATCCTTCCCATGCCTTTTCCATGGACCATCTTCTCAACTGCATTTCTACTAATTTTACTGAAGAGTGAGTTTAAGGATATATTTATGGAGAAATGGAAAAGTACTGAATGTATAAGCTAGATGTACAAATATTCAGAGCTGTTTATGGGATGGGACAAAACCTGAGGATGTGAGAAAAGGAGAGCAAAAAGCAGATGGATACCAGGATTTAAGAGCTTGCTCTTTCAGAATAGAATATCTTCTGTGTGGAAATCTATAGTATTGGGTAATTAAAAAGACTGATTTTCCAAATATATATATATATATATATTAATTTTTAGCTTGATTTCTGTTTTTAAATTATTAAACATATACTTTATAAATGACTGTGTTTACTCGTTTGTCAAAACCAGTTAAGCATATGTAAGTGTGTCTGTGCAATGTGCTGGGCTGCAAGGACAAATTGTTTTCCTTCATGAACAGACTAGTATAATTGTATAATTATTCTTAGGATTACATCGTTTCTGACAGATAAAAATAATTATAATCATATAGTAATAATACTATAATGAAAATCCCATAAACATATGAATATAATTATAAAAGTACATATCTATACAAATATGTATCCCAGATTATTGTTTTTGATGTCTCTTGACTGTGTTAAATTTAGTATGTATAAAAGAAACAAGTCCTATATTTTTTCCTTTTTCTAAAAGTAGAGATAATGTAAAATACAATAATTCAGTTTTATGAAGTTTATTTTAATTATCCCTTTATTGCAACTTTTGTATCTCAAGAAAAGAAACACAAAAAAATGATAGTCGGGCAGTGGTGGCACATACCTTTAATGCTAGCATTCTGGAGGCAGAACCAGGTGGATCTCTGTGAGTTTGAGGCCAGTTTGGTCTACAGAGTGAGATCTAGGACAGGCACCAAAACTACACAGATAAATCCTGTCTTGAAAAAAAATTTTAAAAAATGATAAAGTATATTCCATAAGTCTGTAGATTGTGAATCAATTCAACTTTGAATTCCCCCTGCATCCAGAATTCTTGGGAAAAGGAAAGGAATATGACATCATGAAGGAGAGAATAATGGTAAGTCAGTATATGAGAGAACTGATAATTTAAGAAACCACCAAAAGCATTGATACACTTGATCATGAAGCTACATGCACATCATACATATGATGTGGAGAAGCAGATGCGAAATATTGCGTAGGAAGTATGTAACATAGCCATTTCTCAAGGCCTACAAAAATTGTAATCACAATCTCTGCTAGGGCTATGCTGCAGTAACTCTTTTTTTTTACATCTTATTTTATTTATTTTTTTCCATTTTACATACCAACCTCAGTTCCCCCCTCCCTCCCTTCTCTTGCTCCCTCACCTCCACCCCTTTCTCTTCCCAGAATTCTCCTAGTCTGGTTGCCCTGCCTATAATTCCTTTCTGGCTAGTGGCCAATCAACATTTTATTAAACCAATTTGAGTGACAAATCTTACAATGTACAAAAGCATTATCCCACAGGAAGGCAATTAAGAAAATATGAATCAAGCTGAGATAAATCAATAAACTTCAAGGTCACCATATTCCATTTGTTCCTATCTTGCTTTAAACAATGCAAAACTTCCGAGAAGTGATAACAGCGAGGTGATGTGGTAATATAACTGGAATAATACAGCCATTTATTTTACAGCTGAAAACCAGAACATACTATTCCCCCAAAGAGGATATAAAAGCCACCTCAGCATCTTTGTGTGCTGCTCACTCCACTACTAAAGAAACCACTTTTCTCACAGTTTCGTTTGGTTCACACACTAAGCTTCATCATTAGTTTCTACTAGCATGTTTAATAGACAGATGCATATGAGAAGAAATAGTTGTGTGTATATCCAAATGAGTTTAGAATAAAAAAAAAGAAAGTGTTTAAATGAATATTGCCCTTGTTTCTGAAGCAGTTGTTGTAACCACTGACGTTTACAGCTACTTTATTCTATACTTCTTCACTTTGTGCCATGGATGGTTTCTGTGGCTGTTCATATGTTTGTTTCTAACAGGTAGAGCTAAACCATTTCAGAAAGTTCTGGGTCTTGAGTTTCGTAGTTTTAAACTAACTATAGGTACAGATACAGGACTTTTAAAACACCCTTCAAGAGTATTACGTAAATTTCAACAAAATCTTTCTTATCATTGTGTAATACAATCCTATTTTTAAAGCTACTGCATTGTGTCTCATTATGACCATCTTTACAAATAGAAACGCCCCTTCTTTGGTGAATAATTCATTGATATTACAAGACTCAAGTAGTTAAAAGGCCAATTCAAATTCAAATTCATCCAAGTCTTGTGTGCTATTATTTGCTTGCTATAAAATAAAGTTGATGTTCAGAAGCAATGCATCATTAGATAATCCAAGTACCATTAACTTGTTTATAAATCTGTGAATGATAGGTTTTACCAAAGAATGTTAGAGGAGGTAAATCATTATCCACAATTAAGTGCCCACTCCACAGAATACAGATCATTCCCCGTCCATATCGGAAATTGTTTGCAATGATTATCATGCCAGCAGAAGAGTTGTTGGACTTCCAGAAAATGGCATAATGTTAGAGCTTACTATTGAGTTCTGGTTTTGGCAGGTTAGTCACTCAGTCATAGTTAGCTTGTCTGCCAAATTCTGAATAGGAAACTCAATATAACATCAAGCCCTACTGCAATAACCACTAAACTGGTATGTCTAGTGGGACACAACAGGAACATCTGGGGAGACAGAATTACATCTGTAGAATGCAACATTTTGTTCACATAGTTTTGACAATTTCCTATTCTGCATTGTACTTTTTCCCTTTTTATATATACCTCAAATGTCTTCATACTTCATGCTCATTCATAAAAAAAAAATCTGTTCACATAATTCTTCCCCAGAATGCTTTATCACCAATTTTCTAATGATGTTCTTTCCCTGTCCTTGATCAACCAACCAAATAATTTACCACTTGTCATGAATCAATTTAGATAATTGTATCTCACACTTTCTCTTACAGGGTAAAATTAACAACTTCATGTGCTTCTCAAAATCCTAACTACATGAATGATTTTATTTAATTTTCTTTAAGGGATTTCCCAGAAGGAAGCTATAATTCTAAAATTTTCCATTTATAAATTCTATAATTTAGAGGGTGTCATAATTTTGAATGGAATTATTAATGAATGTCATAAAATATTTTTTTCAATCTAATGGGCAATAGAGCCACATTCAGGATTGAAAAGAAGTAGGAAGTGCAATGGACACATGAGAAGTGAACCTCACATGAGAAAAGGAAACAAAATAATGAATGAGATTAGAAAATAAGATTGACACAGAATGTTGTCAAGTTTCTTTCATAGGCCATTCTTTAAATGTGATAGAAAGAGATTAATTATACTTAGAGTTTTCATTGGTATAGCATAACCTTAATAACCTTTTGAAAGTCACCCTGTTTTTTTTGTGAATGCAATGGACTGATTAATGAATTGTAAATTCAAAAATACCAATGGAGACACTGCAGTATCCATTTTTTAATTGTAGTGAAATAAAACTGGTTTTTATTCTTATACTGGGAAGAAATGGCAATATGATATCCTGAAATTAGAAAAATACAGTTCACTGATAGACTGAATGTCATGTATAAAGGGGAAAAAATCAAGAGTTTCTTCCTGGTTTTAAGTATTAACAATAATGTGAAATGGTTAGTAAGAGGAAAGTCTGAGTGATTAGTACGTTAAGTAACAGCAAGAGGAAATCACGAATTTGAAAATGTAGAGTATGTGATTACCCCATACTATCAGTGTAAACATGTAGATTTCTCTGAAACATAGGAAATATTCTTTCTATATAAAACAAATGCCATCAATTTCAAACAGTTTTATCATCTAATATTATATACATACAAAAAATGACTCAGGAGTTCAAACACAAGTTCATATTTATAAAAAAAAATTTGAAATGTCATGAGATATTATTGTTATATGAAGTCATTAAGCTAGATAAGATCACGAGGCAGTAATGTACTTTAAAAATGAGCTCATAGATGCACTTGGAATATAAAATAATATTTATAAATTGAGAACAGATCAAAATACAATAAGAAACATTAGAAAAAGCAGCACAAGTTAGTCAAATTTCATGTGTTTTCTCGAATAAAATATTTTATTCATTCTTGATTTTTAATAACAATGTGCTGTAGTCATTATCAAACTAAGAAGATGAGTACAATTTTATAAGATAGATATTAGTATTAAAATTTGGACTATAATTTAATTTTTAAAAATTAGTATTTTCAAAATGTATCAATACTAGGAATTATATGGGTGTAATAATTCAATACTTTTTAAAAATTTATAAGAATTATTCCATAAAACATTAACAATTTAGGATTACTAAAGAAGAAATATTCAGTCATAATGTTTTCATATGTTATATTACACAGTAAATTTGATATTGAGGCTATATTTTTATATTTGCTTGATATTGTAAAATAATTTGAACATTTCAATTTTCTCTTAGCCTTGAACACATTGTTGAATTTCTGTCTTCATAATCCATAACCTAGGAAAAGTATATTTTATTTATATTATGCACCATTTTTATACTTCTTGCACTAGGTGCAAACACAGAAATGTAACATAAGAATGACAATACTTTATTGGGACAATAGAAATTTCTCCTCTGGAGAACCTGGATAACAAGAATAAACATGGATAGACATATTTTTTAATCTAAATTACTATTGGGAATAAAATTACTAGCCAGCAGACAAAAGGCTATTTAAGCAGACTGTGTAGAAGCCTTTCCTAGTACTATCAGTACAAGAAACAACCCTGCCACCATTTCTATATACCATAACAGGGATCTTAACTATAGTTTCAAATGCTCTCTATCTCTCCTTAGATTTCTGTGAGTCTCTGTTAATATTCATTCTCTTCTGAAAGAAAATATGATCCACTATCTCAAGCTCATATGTCTATGTTCACAGGATGGGCCTGTCTTCCTCTAGATCTGGCAACTCAGTATATTTTGCAAAGTGTGATTGTGAAATGTCATGTGTTTGAGAGTTTGGTCCTCGTCTGGTAGAGACTGTTACATGAGTTGTGGGGCCTTTGGGACATGAGGCCTAGCTTAAGGGAATAGGTCACCAAGGAACTGACCTCAATATCTACAGCCTGGTCCCACCTCTGATATCTCTCTGTTTCATGGTACACTGAGATGTAACTAAGCAATTATATCTTCCTTCCAACACTTTTTGCATGATGATTTTTCCATCATGATGGATTATATCCCTTCAAACAGCAAGCCAAAGTAAACCCTTCTCTTAAAGAGTCTTCACCTGGTACTCATTACATAGAAAGGAAAAGTAACTGATGCGGGACACTGAATACAGGATAACTGAAAGGAGGCGGAAATGGTAAATACTTAACAAATGGCAAATAGGTGTGTTTTGGAATAGTACTTTATTTAATGATGTGTTTCATTTGCTCATGCTGCATTAATTTAATGCTGTAAAGATGTGTTGCGTTTCTTTTACCTCGCCTGTCTAAGGTACCTGATTGGTCTGAGAAAAGGTTAAACATCTAACAGCTAGGCAGTAGAGGGATAGGTGTGGTTGGCAGTCAGAGAGACTAAGTAGGAGGATGAATCTAGGCTTGGGAGAGAGGACAAAAAGAGGGAAACAAGGGAGAAATGTAGCATGAATCTTAAAAGTTCTTATTAATAAAATCAAACCTGAGTCAGGTATTGGGGTGAACACTGGAAGGTCAGAGACACAGAATAAGCCACAGCTATCTCACCTCGCTGGATCCTCAGCTGGTCTTGCTTCCTCAGACTGGAAGCCTCTGTGTCCTCATATCCGAATGACTCTCAGCTGAACTGCTGCTAGAAGCCTGAATGCTTAACCAGCCCAAATGCTTCTCCAGGCCAAATGCTTACCCAGGCCAAATGCCTTGAGTTTCTGGTCCTCACGCCTTATATACCTTTCTGCTTTCTACTACTACTCCCTGGGATTAAAGGCTGGCTTTCTGGGATTAAAGGTGTGTATCACCGTGCCTGGCTATTTCCAATGTGGCCTTGAACTCACAGAGATCCAGAGGGATTTCTGCCTCTGGAATGCTGGGATTAAAGGCGTATGCTACCACTGCCTATCCTCATGTTTAATATTGTGGCTGTTCCGTCTCTGACCCCAGATAAGTTTATTAAGGTACACAATATTTTGGGGAACACAATGCCACCACAGAGAAAGTTTGCCAGCCAGCCAGACACAGAGTAGTAGTACATACAGAATGAAAGAAAGATAAAAAGCCCTGAGGCAATATGTAGATGAAGAGAAACAGGTTAAATTAAATTGTAAGAGCTAGTGGGACAAGCATAAGGTAAGGCCTAGTGTGGAATATTTCTTTATACTGTGTGAATATATGTTGCTAGGCTTGGTTTACTAAACAAACTGAGTGGCCAATAACTGAATGTGGTAAATTTAGGTGAAAAAAAACCAAGCTGAGGATGATGGGAAGAAAAAGGATGGAGGCAGAGGAGTCACCAGCCAGACATAGAATGAGTCAGACTCACAAAAATGGGATAAAGGTAAAAGCCACATGCCCTGGGGCAGTACATAGATTACTAGAAATGTGTTAATTTAAAATGTGAGTGTTAGCTAGCAATAGACCTGAGCTATTGGCTGAGCATTTATAATTAATATTAAGTTTCTATGCATTTATTCTGGAGCCAGCAGTCCCAACAAAAACTCTGCCTACATCTGAGCATTCATAACTAATATTAAGTTTTCTATTACATGATTGGGAGCTTGTTGGGGGCCCAGAGAAAGCCTGCTGCATAGGTGTTATAATCAAATTTTGACAAGGCATAGTTTTGTGTTACCATATAAGTGATGATGAATTAAATCAAGCAAATAAAAATTTAATATTCAAAGGCTGAGATGGAACAGCAAATTGTCCTAGCTTTTGTGGTATTGTGAAGTGAGGAAATAGGTATATGAAGTGTAGAGCCATTTTCATTACAGTATATCATACACTATTACTGTATTCATCACCCATCAAATTCTGTCACCTTCCACCATGCAGCTCTTCACTTCAGGTAGACTCAATTCAAATATTTTTACCAACTTCTGCATGACATAGGATTACTGTTACTTAAATAATTGTCACTTAAATAATTGTCATCAACTCAAGTTTAATTTTTTTGGTGGTGAAGGGGGGAAGGAAGATACTCCTTAAATTGAAAGAAAAATAGGCTGAAAAGCAGCGTGGAATCTAAAATGCTAACTCTTAATGTTTCTATTGAGAAAACATCTTAATAGTTGTAAGGTACCACTTGGGGAATATATACATTTCTCTCTGACCTAGAAAGCACATTCAGCATAAAATACTTAAAAATACCTAAAATAATCTGTTTGATATATGATAATTTTCTAAAGCAGTTATGTTTGTTCAAATGTATGTATGTGCATGCATTTGTGTGGTGTTTATATTTCAAAAGCTGAGACATACAAAAGTCATTTTTTTGGTGGAAGGGTTTATTTCTTGCACAATTTAGTGTGTGTTTTAAAAACCAGGTTACAGTGAAATATCTCTGGGTAACAGCAAACCTCAGAGTCTAGGACAACTTGATGTTGAGTAGAAACAGATACGTGTTTGTGCATGGATACTCACATTCATTAAAAATTATTATAGGTTTTACACACTGGGAATAAATGAAAATAAAATTCCCTGAGTAGTTTTTAATAAACAATTGAGAAACGCCTAGAAGAATCCAGTCATGTTCCCAACAATTTTGTGTTCAGCTAAATATAGTGATTTGACACCGGTCGAATAATTAGGCTAGAAGGTGTGCTTAGAAAAGGAAATGAAGTTTTAGATACTACAGGATTATTGTAGAAATGTAATCATAAAAATGACATCCAACAGACATTTGGAAGAAATTGTTTTGTGCATTGATTGATTAATAAAATTAATGAAATGTTAATGGCAATCTATACATGAGAGAAAATTCTAGGACTGTAGCTCACAGCATTGACTTCCTTTTTTGATGTTTTGACTGCACAGAATTTCTTTAGTTTCTATTTGCTTGCTTTCAGGGTTTCCTAAGTAGGCTTAGTGGGTTATTTTGGTCTTGTTTTTTTTTTTTTAATCAGAACACCTGCACCCAGAATCTTATGTGATTTTGTTATGCTAAATATATTTAAGCTCTTCAGGCTTATGCACATGCACTGCAGTGGATGTTCCATGGTAAAGAGCAGTGAGACAGGTGTCTTGAGTCAGCCTGTTCAGTTTGTCAAGCTGAAAACAAAACAAAATACAGGGCCTGTTTTGCATTTTAAATATCAGAGAAATATCACCTTCAAGGTTACTAAATCCAAGAAGCTATTTCACGGGTTTCTCCTGTTTTCTTCGGAAACCCTTCCTGCTCACTTGTCTATGATTTTGGTCCTTCTTAGTCTCATGAATCATTGTTCAAAGAAACATTTTTTTTTCTCCAAAAGAAGGTCTTTGTTTTATGTTGGTGTACTCCTTGTGTGAGTGTCTACAGATTCAGGAGTTCTGTAATGAAACTGGGTTTTCTACTTAATCATATTTAAATTACATTTATTTGTTGATTTTTATATTAGTATGATAACATTGATCCTCAAGGTAGTAAAGGTTTGACAATTTCTGTGCAACTCATGGAATTTTCCACTTATATAAAATGTCATGTGTCACATATCACATGTTCCTGACAAATTATAATCATGTCACTTTTGCTTGAGAATCAAAGTAGCTTAATTCTCTCTCTCACTATCTCTCACGTCTTTCCCTTTCTCTCATTTTCTCTCCTTTGTCAATGTTTTTGACAGTGCTCTATATATTTCATTTTCATTTTCAGATATCATTTGTTTATAGATCATAGATGCATTCCAGATATTTTTAATACTCATGTTTATATTTTCTACAACAGACAAAATTTCAATAAGACATTTTAATTTTTAAGATAGTCCAAACATTATCGTAAGTGACAACAAAAACTGTCTTAAGAAGAATTTGGGTCTTTTGGGCTCTTTTCAATGGCTAGTCTCGACATGAACCCTAGGTGTCATAGTGTTG
>CABHPQ010170552.1:0-27926 GCA_902168405.1 Peromyscus aztecus | reverse complement strand
ATCCTTTATGGTAAGGTTGAGAACTGACTATAAGAAAGCTGATATGAATCTTACATCATATGGCCGTTTGCCACATACATTCTCTCAGTAATATTCCTGAGACTTTTTTTTTCTTTTTACAATACTGAGGATTGGACCCAGGACTTGACATATGCCAGGCAAGGTCTTGACCATTGAGTTATATCCTCCAGATCTTTAAAAATTGTCTTCCTTGAGGAAGAAACACACAACCCTCCTACCTCCCAGAAGATAGAATTACAGCTTGGCCAGCGAGACTAGCAAGACTTTTAACTTCACAAAGACCATTTACTTCACGAAGACTCCAGAATTACCTTGTTCCAAAATGAAGGTACCAGAGCTGCCTTCCCGCTCCCTTTGATATAGAGCCATCCTGCAGGTTCCCAGACGGGACTTGGCCCAGCACATGAGGCCACTTAAAAGCTGACAATAATATGGGGGGTGGGCTGAGAGGTGGCACTATCACCCCCACGAATAGGTAGAACACAGAGGTGCCGACTTGTACTGATACCCTGCCATCTTCCTCCCCGAGTGGAAGCAAATCCTCTCCCATTGTTGCCTGAGCTGATAATTTGTAAGGCAGCAGATTGTTGACAAGAGCAAGTGTGAGGGTAGGGGCTAAAGCGTGCCCTGCCAAGACTGCTTTAGGGACACACCTGTCCCCATGTCTGCGCTTTCCCCGGTCCCCCAGGCCTCTGCACAGAGAAAAGTGAAGGTACATGCTGTGTGTACATGCGTAGGCTGCTAGCTCAGCCTTGCCTGTCTCTCCCCAACGCCCCCATAAACAGGAAGCTCAGCCCTCTCTCACCTGTCTGCCTGACTGGGGAGGGGGCAAAGGTCACCCTGGCACCTACCTATCATCTTGAGGAAAGAGTCCTAACGAGAGGCATGTTCCATATCCTCCGCCACTAGCACCCCCATGACATGTGGCCTGGAGAGTTCAATCCCACCCTTGGGCACTTCCCCTTTCCTGGGGCCTAGGCAGGCCACAGCAGCAGCACATGTCAAAACAGAAACAGAAACCAAAAACCACATCCTGCTCCTTCAGCCTGGTGCTGCAGCCCTTGGCAGATGACACCACTGTGGGGGTGGTCAGAACGGGTCTCTCTGGGAATCCACCTCTGGCTGGATACCTCCTGCTTCTTGGTCTGCTGGCTTTTTCTCAGGGGCGGGTAAGATGCTAGGGTCATAGGAGTCCCACCTTTCCCTGCAAGTACACAAGCTGTCCCCAGATCCCTCTCACACTCCAGCCTCATCCAGGGGACAGAAGCTCTGGGGCTCTTTTGTGGGTCACATAGCCCAGAGTCAGAAGCTTGGGCAGCGCGTGAACGTGCCAAGCGCCCTCACGGCAGCTAACATGCAGGCAGAGGCGGACCTTCTCAAGCTTGTCAACTCTCTGAATCTCTTAGGACACCTGTAGAGCAGGGAGGTGGTGGTGGAGACAGCTACTAAGGCATGGGACATTAAAAGATTTGCTTTTATCTACATGTCTGATGCAAACCCCAGGCCTCGGGCACCTCACCCCTTTGAAGCCCTGTGCATTGTGCCTTCAAGCTGCTTCCCCCCCAACCTCATCTTCAAGGCCCTTGTCTACTCAGGCCTTGCATATAGTGTGATCTACTCAGTTCATCCTGTGGCCAGTTATTTCTTTCCAATTTCTCCATTAGCATGCTTGAGACGTTCCTGGGAGAGGGAGGGATCAGGGATTAGCACTCAGTTTCAAGCCCTCTCTCTTTAAACCCTCCCTCGAAGCCTACAGACGTCTACTCTTCCTACTGCTCTGTGAGGCCATCCCCAGCCTCTGGGTCATCCTATCATCACGTTCCCATGAGACTTTGACCATGTTTCCATAAAACATGTCATCCCATTTGAAAATAACCTCACGTGTGTTTATTTCCCCTCCCACAGGATGAATTCCTGGAGACCACAGAGCTTCCATTGGACGGCGAGACAAGCAGAATTAGAGAAGGGTTCAGCTAAATTCTCGGGTGATTGAGTCATCTACTTGGTATTAACCAAAGCTAGCAATGCCCGGAGTTTGTCTGTAATATCTAGGGCACCTTCATGGAAAGGGAGCTCTCCCCTTAGGGAGCATCAGGAGGGGTCTACAGGGCTGTCTTTGCAGAGGAGAGGAGCCAAGGGGTGCTCCTCTCCTTCTTCCATGTCCAAGCATCATCACAGACCGGAAGTGGGTGGCATGAGTCTGGACAACACAGGAGATCTGTCTGCAAGCACACAGGGAGAGTGAGGTTGGGAACCGTGTCCCAGGTGGGCGTCCCTGGGGACACTACAGGCTCCTAACTACATAGGCAGAGGTTTAGTAGGTCCAGGTCAGAGGATACAAAACCCATTCTGTTGTCTCTACACTGTGCATGGGCAGTCAGTTCTCATGAAGAGGATTCATTTCCCAAAGAGGTTTAACCAGCAGCTGCTGGCAGGAAAGTCCCCTGCATCATTTTCTCTCCTCTGTAACTATTTAGGGTAAGCTGGGCTTGCAGGATTCAGTCTGCTTCTCTGACTGGCATCTAAATCCTCTCACCTACTCTGTCTCCATGGGCTGGGACCTAAGAAGGGAGCCAGACAGGGGTAGAAAACACCATCCTTTTCATTTACAGGCCTTTCCTCCCAGAAATACCCAAATCTCCCAGAAAAAAAAAAAAGGTAAAGATCAAATATTCAAACTGGGCTTGGCATTTGCCTGTAATGCCAGCGTTCAGGAGGTGGAGGCGGGAGGATCAGGAGTTCGAGGCAAGCTTCAGCTACTTATCAAGTTCTATGTAAGACCTTGTCTAAAAACAAAACAATGACAATAAACCCGCTAACAAAAAATCAGATGGTTCACCAAAAGCAACAACAACAAAAAACCACTTTCACAATCAATATAGAGCACTTCCCTAACCAGCTGTGGGGGATTCCCTACACACACACACACACACACACACACACACACACAGAGAGAGAGAGAGAGAGAGAGAGAGAGAGAAATTCCTCAGCAGATACCCACTGCTTATCCTAACAGTTTATTTTAACCCTGACATTATACCCTGAGATAATACCAGATCCCACAAAGTTGAGAGCTCACCCCCATATGGCTGCCTCACCTCAGATGCCGATCACAGGTTTTCACCAACACTTCTGACCACTGACTACAAACCATTATTTCTGGACCTCCTGTTTCCACCTGATTCATTTGCTAGGATGTCTCACAGAACTCACAGACACACATACCTTGCCCGGGGCAGCCGGATGAAGAAATAAATGGAGCAAAAGGTTGTGGGGTTGGCATTCCCAGTACCCTCTTAGCAACTGGGGACACAGCAAATGTTGAGGGGATTGTCCTGAGTTTTTATACTGAGAGGTTGATGGCTAGGGCTAGAAGGTCCACCCCTCTAATCTCTTTATCACGAGGTGTTTTGGTGATTGGCTCCATCCTAGCCAGGGCTCCACCCTAAGCATTTCATTAGTGAAAACTCATGTGTAACCGAAGTGGCTCATTCAACGGTGTGAGCTTATTCTATAGTGAGACCAGCCCTAAACACTATGGATTTGGCAGGTTCCCAAACCACAGAGTGACCACCCAAAGTTACAAACACAATTGGAGACCAGGTACCCTCAGGAACGGGCAGTCTATCATCATCCCCTGGGAAGTGACTGGGAGGCACAGACACACTCAGGGTGGCCACTGACCCCACAACGCACTTGGTTTGGGCCTTCCACTTGGCTCCTTGCTCTGGGCTTGGATTCTGGATCTCCCTGCCTGCTCCTCGTCTCTCCCATCTTCTCTTTAAGGTCAGGACTCCTTGTCCTGGCACCCTGCTGGTCTCTCTCATTCCTCCTCATCTAGTTCATTCTACCTTAGACAGCGTCTTCCAATCTCCCTTTCTAAGCAAAACACTGATTGCCCAACTAGTACACCTGGGAGTGTGGTCGCTGACAACCCCCCCCCACATCCTCTTTCCTTTCCTTCCCACGATGCTCACTGGCACCTGGTGGCTCCTGCCTGCTGCCTGAAAAGCTGGACAGCTGCTGAGCTTTCTAATTAGCCGCCTGGCTGCCTTCCCAGAGCTAGGCATGTGTTACAGTAAAGCATCTCCTTACCCCCACTTCGTCCATAATCCCCCCCATGCAGATCCCATCAGGTCACAGTCAGGGGCACTAGAAGCCCCATCACATAACACTAGCAAACCACCTCCAGTCAGCCATAAGAGAAAAAATAGTGACCTTACAACCCCACAGAGTGACCAGGAATTTGTCTGTCCCCATTCCCCGTTCAAGACCAGCCTGGTCTACAAATCGAGTTCCAGGACAGCCAGGGCTGTTACACACAGAAACCCTGTCTCAAAAAACAAACAAACAAACAAAAACAAAACAACAACAACCAAAACACCACAGCTAGACTGGCCTAGCAGTGTGGTGCCACGCCTTGCTTCCATAACTAAGCCACCCCAGAGATTTCTACCCAAGAAGTTCTATTATTCAAGTTCACTGTAGGCCAGGCACTGTATGAGGTGTGAATAAGACAATGCTCTTGCCCCCTCACCCCACAGACAATTCCCACCCCTTGTTGCAAAGTATCCAGTGTGCTGTACCGTGCCAGTTCAGCCAAGCAAAACCCCTGCCTGCTAAGCAGAGGTCCGCCAGCCAGAAATGCCCCTTGTCGGCAGGCACTGGTTCCTTATCAGCCACAATTTAACAACAGGTTTAATACGTGAAGACAAAATGAACTGCTTTGACGGATGGCCTAAACTTCCATGTGATCAGAAGAATTTAAGTAGCCTTATCAAGCCCCACAATACTATATCTAACCTAATAGTTCATTTTAATGAAAAAGTTCTTGCAGCCTCCTACACACACACACACACACACACACACACACACACACACACACACACCAAGACAGGGTTTCTCTGTGTAGTCTTGGCTGTCCTCAAACTTGCTTTGTAGACCAGGCTAACCTCAAACTCATTGAGACCTACCTGCCTCTGCCTCCCAAGTGCTGGAATTAAAGGTGTGAGCTACCACCACCTGGCTATTGAATGTTCCTTTTTATCCAAGTTAATATGAGTTTCCTGTCACTGTCAATCAAGGAAATCTTCAGACAGGCATGAGGCTCACACCTCCACATGTCCACCTATACAATCAAGGAAATCCTCAGACAGGCATGAGGATCACACCTCCACATGTCCACCTATACTGCTCCAACAGTGGTGGCTCTGCTCCTTGCCACAGAAAGGGAAACATGGAGAATGGGAGAGAGGTCAGACCTCAAACATGGTGAGTCAGTTTGAACAGAAGAGCTATCACTTCAGACATTCCCAATCTCCCTTCTGGTCATCGTCTAGACTTCAATTGGTAGAGGGGAAAACTTAGCTTCCCTTTGCCAGCAACCTAGCAAACCTTGACCATCCCCTGGAAACAGCACTCATGGGGACCAGAGATGAGGCATAAGCCAAGAACAGGTAATGCACAAATTCATTTCTTTTCTGAAGATTCCAAAAATATACTGTCTGATTGGACAGTCACTACACACAGGAGATTATTTAAGTGTTAATAAGCAACAGTGAATGAAATTGAAAAATTAAGCTCTCAGATGAACTAGGTACAATACAAGTATTCAAAGCTATATGTGGCCCTTGTCTGCCATATTGGACAGCAGATATGGAATATTTCCGATGTCACCAGAAATGCCACTGGATAGCACTGCTCTAGATCTGCTAACATTGAGTTCCACTCCCTTGGTTCCGGGATTCTTGGCCTTCTCATCAGGTATCTGCATTCTCTCACCAAATCAGAAACAGGTCTAGGTGGCCAAAGCTACCATTTGAAATGAAGGGAAGGCTAACCTTTCATAAAAGTCACCATCTACTGTCTGGAGAGAGACTTCTTTTTGTCTGGGTTTTTTTTTTTTTTTTTTTGACAGTTTTTTTTTTTTTTCCTGTGTAGTCTTGGCTGTCCTGGAACTCACTCTGTTGGCTGGCCTTGAACTCACAGAGGTCCACCTGACTCTGCCTCCTAAGTGCTGGGACTAAAGGTGTGCACCACCACCACCACCACCACCACCACCACCCCCAGCTCTGAAGAGTGATTTCTATTCAAGAGACCAGAAGACAGTCATGGCTACTGATGAATGAGGCCAGGCCTTGGGTCTCTGCCTATAGCTCAGACTACAGGTACTGTCTTGAGTGTTGAAAATCATTTATTGCTGCTCTTCCATGCCAGACAGTGTCCAACAGGCCATCTCATCTGACTCTACACAAGTCTATGAGACATGCACAGACCCCAATTGATTTGGGAGGACCCCAAAGAGGTTAAAAGATTCACTTAAGTCTACAGCTAAAACCTTGGAGGGCAGAAGTCTCTACTGGTACCTACCCCACACTCACACACACACACATCACTCATGGAAGAGTGAGATCTAAGGGGAAGGCCTAGGAGGACTTGGTTTGCCTACAGCAATGGGCCATTTATAATTGGCAACAGTTCTTCATGGAAGACAATCTCATATGAGCTACTGGAGATTACCTATAGGACCAGAAGAGCTGCCTCCCAAGGGTCTGCCAAGCAAGGCTTGAAAGGCACCATACCATAACCACAGGAAGGTCGCAGCATGGAAGGTAAATCTGAGATAGGGGTCAGAAGACAGGGCATATGACATTTCTCCAGGTTCAAGAGGAAAAGGCTGCAATGCAAATTTATTGTAGGAAGCTCTCTGGCCCACAGGTCCCTTATCTTTGCATTCCCAAGTTCTAGACAGCACTTGGCACAGAGTATCCATCTGTCAACCTAGAGGGAAGGCAGGTGTGTGTCCTCCAAGAAGGAGGAACTTTGGCCAAAAGCAGCCTGAAGGGCAGGTATTCTGGGGTGACGGGCATGGACTGAAGACTGATGGTTCCTCTGTGGAACCTTGAATGCTTTCCACCTGATTCCATCTGGCCCATGCCCTTTAAGTGACGGCACGCAGGAAAGGTCGTCAGACACGTGGCAAAGCAGACACCAGCCACCTCAGGCACCTTCGTCAAGAGCCATGAGCTCAGCAATCCCGGCCCCTCCCTCAGCCTCTTGCTGGACAGCTCCATCTACTGAGCAGGCACCCAGCCTTGCAACATGCTCAAATTGTGGCTCCAAACAGCAGTTAGGCAAGAGTAATTAAAGGCAATGTTATCTCAGTCAGCCTCTCATTAGCCACATAATTAGACTGCTGAAAATAATTAACATTCCTTTTGACAAAGGAAACAGAGGACCCATTACATTCATTAAGGCAGCCTCAAGCCAGCCGGAGGAGGCTGAAAAATAGAACTCATCACCTAGTCCTGCCCATGGCACAGCAGCATTGGGTGACTCAGACCGAGTGGCAAGTCCTGCCCTGGGCCAGGCTGCTGGGTGAGCGGATGTCTGTGACACTGTATACCTCCGTGTGTCTGTTACAGATAATAACAACGCACATGCGCACAGGGAGAAAGCAACCAGGGGGAGGGCTGGAAGCCAAGGGTATGCATCCTCATGGCCCTGGGCACGACAGAAAAGACGTTTTTTAGGAACAGTTAAGCCAGTAAAGCACCAGAAAACAAGAAGGAATCACAAGGACTTCCTGAAGACAGAAGGCAGGCGAGAATACGCTGAGGAGAACCGCCCCTTCCCAGTAAAACAATGAAATAGCAGTAACAATAGCTGACCTTCAAAAGCGCAGGTGAGGGCGTCCTTCCAAGGATTTGCCGTGTATTTTCTCACTCGGCGCTTACAAAAATCCTGTGAGTTAGAGACTATTACTGTCTCTCCTATATACAAAGAGACCCAGAGTCTCTAAAGGAAACTTCCTCCAGATGTTAGGGCTACGAGAGGGCAACCCAAGTGAGCATGGCTCCAGACTCTCTGCTCCGCTAGAGGGGCACTTTCCAGGGTCCATATTTAAAGTGAGCACAGGTGGGACACTTGAGTCGGGGGAGCAGTGATGGACACTGGGGTAGAGAGGCCAGGAGACATCTAGACCCCGACGCTACCTAGCAGGCGTATCCTATCCTGGAAATAACACGGCACAGTGGTGGCTGGCACCAGTGCTCAGAACTGACGCTCCCAGAGAAGCGACCAGAAAACTTGAAAGAAATGGACACACAGTATTCACGCAAAAATGAACCAACGGAGACCACAGGATGAAATGATTGAAAATATGATAGATAAGGGTCGGTTCTCTTCTCCACCATGTGCTCCTTGGGATTGAACTCAGGTCATCAGGCTTGGTGGCAAGTGCTTTTACCCACTGAGCCATTTAGCTGGCCCCAGAAGCTACTTTTTAGAATAGCTAGCATGATACAAGTACTTAGTAGGATTTTGCTGAACAAATCGAAAGCTTTAGGTCCTGTCTTACACCAACCAGGCCTTACCAGGGCTGTCCATAACTGGCTGTCCCTTCAACACATATTCTAGCCTCTCAGGTCTCTGCTCAGAATTCCCACCCCTCACTCCACCTGGAAAGTCCCTGACTCTTGTCTTTTTTCAACTACTTGTCCTTCCATGCACACTCAAAGATTACTATCTCAAACAAAAAGAAAAAAAAAATCACTCTCTGTGGAAAGAGTCCACCACAGTCCAGGCCCCAAACTCCTAAAGTCTCCTAATTCTCCAGGGTCCCAGGACAGCGCTGGTTGAACTGTGCGGTGAGCTCACAATATTGACAATTCCCAGGCCTCTTACCTTTCAGTAGGTTCAAGTCTTGTCTTGGTAGGCAGTAGAGAGCTAAAGAGAGGGCTCCGGGGCTCCTTTAATATCCCACTGGGTGCAATAAAGCTGAGTAACAGCTGCATGAGGGACAGATCAGCTTCTACTGATGGGGGAAGGATGAGGAAAACAGGTGTGGAGAAGCCGTGACTCAGTGGGTCCAGGCTCAGCACAGTCAGGCTCTTTTTGAACTCTGACCCATTGGGCTAATCAGAAAGACCCGTCGACACACGCCGGCTGGTTGGGGATCCGAGCGGAACAGACGTGAGAACCAGGGAGAAGGAAGAACAGGAGACAGCCTCTCCAGACACAAGAACTCCCCGCTGGGATGCCAATCATCTGCCAAAGTGTCCCTGGAGAGCGGTTCTCTCCTCCCCTCCCCTCCCCTCCCCTTGCTTCTCAGTCGTTCTCTTCCTTCCTCTTCCTAGGATCAGGTGGTCTGTATTCTAAAGCCGGAAGACGGGGTTAAACTCTTGGGGCTATCCCTATGTGTCATCAGTGTATTCTGACACCTGTTTGGTCCATCCACCCCTAAAAGTGAGTCAGGCTACTGGTTAAAACCAGAGCTTTTGACGTTTCAAAAACTTGCTAGTCTCAGTCACACTTGGGCCTCTAGGCCATGTTTCTCCCTTTGGAGGTCTCACTTGGGCTTTGTAGAGTGACGCTCCATTTCCAACACCCTCTACCATCCCCTCCACCGAATTCTTAAATAACCCGCCCACACACCGCAGGTACCATCCCCTCCTCAGGTACACTGCCTAGCTCTGTGTGGGCCTCTTTAAATAACACACGGCTAGATGGTGGAGTCTTTACAGAGGTTCATGGGAGTACAACAGGAGATGGAGCAAACTATCCATTGCACAGATGCATTTACTTAGTGATGCAGAAATCCTTAGATGCATCTCAAATGTGCAGACCGCTGAATGATAAACGGGCTGAGCAGGAAAGCTGGAGCACAACAGGGAAGCTGGCTGTTTTTGTTTTTGTTTTTGTATGTATGAGTGCTGTGTCTGCATGGATGCCTGCGTGCCAGAAGAGGACATCATATCCCATTATAGATGGTTGTGAGCCACCACGTGGTTGCTGGGAATTGAACTCAGGACCTCTGGGAGAGCAGCCAGTGCTCTTGACTACTGAGCCATCTCTCCAGTTTTAAAAACTGGCTGTTTTTAAAACAAAATTTTAGAGGGCTGAAGGTGTGTGGTGGCCCACAGAGGCTATCTAGTGAGACCTGATTCAGGGTCAGAGAATCGGAGCTTGCTTTACCCAGCAGGGCTGCATAATAGGATGATTTGGCCAGGGGCGTGTTTACCAGGGTCTACATTTGGCTGTATGGTGTGCTTTGATCTTGCAAGGGGGAGGTCTTTTGCCCTTTTGAATAAAGCTCTGGGAGACTGGGTATTGACTCAGGGTCCTCCCAAAGCTATCCTGTGTCTCTTTCTATCTTTCTACCTAATATTTCCTCATTCCTCTCCCCTCTACCCAACAACCCTTCAAAAGGTGGCAACAGGTCAGAGCTGAACTCCTACAGATTCCCACGAGGGTGCAATATATCAAACCCCAGAAAACAAAAAACGTGTTACCATATTACAGTGCTTTTCATTGTAATAACGGGATCTTTTAAGTTCATCTTGTTATCCATGTATTCGTCGGTATGTTCACTAAACAACCACTCAGTACCTATTTGTTCCACCAGGTGTGTATATGCAAAGACCATGGGCTCAGAGGTTCTAGCCCAGGTCAGTGTCTTGACACTTATCAGGCACACTCATACATGCTTAAGACACCAGAGAAAATTATTTAATGAATGGGATTGGGGGTAGGCTCAGTGGCAGAACATCTGTCCAGCGTGTTTGAAGCCCAATTTTCATCTCCAGCATAACGAGAGACCAGCTATCCATTCTGAAGGCCTCCAAAAATCTTAATCCAGCCTAGTAGTAAATTAGGAGTTGTGATCCCAAATGCTAATGAGCATTGAGCAACCAACACGCTAGTTAAGACTATTAAGAAACCCAACCCATGTTAGTGCAGAGCCATAATGAAAGATGACAGACAGGACTTATGAGTGATTAGCTAGGCGGAGTTGAAGATGGCACCCAGACCTCTGCCCCTGGCTATGGTGGTGTCATTCTGAGAGAAGGGGATCCAGGGAGAGGCGCAGCTCTGGGGACCCACAGTAGCTGTGTTTCAGATGCTCTTTGTGTTGGAGACACCAACAGGGGAGCCAGCTCGGTTGTGGGACCTGAACTGGATGGAGCACAGCAGAGGAGGAGCATGCTTGGGAGGAGGGTGACATCTGAGGCTAGCAGAGGATGAGGCCCTGAGAAGGAGCCAGAGGAAGACACAGGAAAACAGGAGCATACTCAAGAAAAGGACACTGGGACCCCAGGGGGGGGGTGGAGGCCGCGGCCAGCAGCAGAAGGAAGTTGTCCAGGGGACAAAAATTAGCAAAGACTGGTGACTGTTTAGAAAGGTATGGCTGCGGAAATGGCTGCTGGACCGGCACAGGGATGTGCTGAGGACTTGTAGACATCAGCTCATGAAGGAAAAGCTGCTGAGGTAGACAAGAGAAGGAGCCCCCTTCTTCCCTCTCTCCCCTCCCTTCCTCTGTCCCCATCTCCCCTCCCCTTTCTCCTCCCTTCCTTTTCTTCCTCCTCGCCTCCCTTTGGAGATAAGAGAAGTCTAGGGTGTTTGAGTATTAGAAAGAAAGCACAGTGAGGGAGGGTCCATGAATGGGGTGTGCCTTGTGGGGCTCACACAGATGTCCTGGACTAGCCTGAGCATCTATAAAGAAAGCATAGTAAGCTTTAATCCCAGAGTAGGCAGGACACATGTGTCACTTCATTTTTTATATTAATTCATTATTATTAATGTTGTTGTTAGCAGTAGTAATAGTAATAGTAGTAGTGATAGTAGTAGCAGTAGTACTGGAGATGAACCCAGGCCTTCTCACAGGCTGAGAGGTACTTACCACTCTGTCTTTTGCACATACATATTGCTCAAATCTTCTTGAAGGAGAAGACACCCAGACCTATAGAATTAAGTGTAACCTATGTAAGGTCATACAAATACTGTGATACTGTAAGCTAAACCTAGAACCCAAGCAGCCAGTACCTGGTCCTTGGCTCTTCCTCCCCAGGAAGGAGGGTTAGAGGACATGTATCAACACCACAGCAGGTGCTACAGGTTCTGAGAAGTGGGAACCCGTTTGCCAAGATTCTGCAATTCCTACATGACTTTAGAGTATACTCTTCTCCAAATTATGATTATAATTATATTTGTTTTGAGGTGTTGGGAATCGAACACCAGGGCTGCCTTATGCTAGGCAAGCAAAAGCCATTGAGACAGATTCCCAGTCCCTTTTGCATGGTTTTTGTTATTTTATTTTGGTTTGGTTGACACAGAGTCTCAGTATGTATCCCAGACTGGCCTCCAATAAAAATCCTCTTGCTAACAGCCTATTAAGTGCTGGGACCACTGGCGCACGCCACCACACCCAACCATAGTGTGGCTTTGCTGAATGCTGCATTGGCCAGGAATGCCACTAACATGTAGATTGAAAGGATATCCTACTTTATATTCTTTGGAACGTTACCAAGAAATGTTCATTATCTTGGAGAATGACATCAGTCCGCAGTAGCACCTTTCCGGGTATGTTGAGTCACCCACCACACACACCTGTATCTCATGTCTGATCATCCCAATCTCAGTGGTTACTATGTAAAGATTTCAGCCTCTGACTTCCAGGTGATTATGTCAAAGCAACTGCACACTAAATATAGTGATATTACAGGACAATTAATTTCTTCCTTTGTTTCTCTTTAAGATTAGAGTTGACCTTTTTATACTGACTTTAAAAACGTAACGTAGAGGCAGGATGTATGGTTGCACCTGCCTGTAATCTCAGCACTTGGGAGGCAGGCAAAAGCTAGAGATGTGAGCGAGTTTGAGGTCAGCCTGGGCAACAGTTCGAGGCTAGCCTGAGCTGATCAAGACTATCTCTTAAAAACAAAACAAAACAAAAACCCCAAAGGCCTGGTGTGGTGGCTCACGCCTGTAATCCCAGATACTTGGGAGGCTGAAGCAGGAAGGATACAAGTTTAAGACTTTCCTGGGCTACAAAGTGCATTTAAGGCAAGCCTGGGCAACTCAGTGAGACCCTGCTTTAAAAGAAATATACAAAAGGGCTTGGGCTATGACTCAGTGCTAAAGTGCTGGGACAGGCTCCAGCACCCCCTCCCCTACATGGGGGGGGGGGGAGAGAGAGAACCAATAGTAATAAACAAGGGCTGGGGCTGTAAGTCAGTGGTTACACCAGCTTTTCATGTACAGCCCTGAGTTTGGTCTCACTGAGAAAATAGACAAAAGTTTATGTATATATAGGTAGGTGTCAGTGTCTGTGAATTTTTTTATTTAAGATTTTTTTTTTTTTTTGGTTTTTCGAGACAGGGTTTCTCTGTGTAGCTTTGCGCCTTTCCTGGAGCTCACTTGGTAGCCCAGGCTGGCCTCGAACTCACAGAGATCCACCTGACTCTGCCTCCCGAGTGCTGGGATTAAAGGCGTGTGCCACCAACGCCCGGCAAGAATTTTTTTAATTCATTTTTACATACCAACCACAGATTCCCCCTCTCATCCCTCCTCCCACTCCCCCCAGCCTCTCCCCACACCTCCCAGTATCTGTGAATTTTATTCAGATTATGTGAAGTTTATTCAGAGTAATTCAGAGGCACTACAAATTAGCTGACTAAAAGAGTGTATCATTGTAGGCTGTGTCTTTAAAAGTAAAGGGAACTGAAATGCCAGGGGTATAAGAAGGTGGACAGCATTAGAGTCGATTCAAGTGATCTGCCCCTCAGAGTAAAGATGCTGGTCTTTCCCTGATACAGCCCGGAGCTCCCAAATGATCAATATATGGATGATATGGCCAGTCTTCCATTGAGCACCTTTGGGAAATGTCATTTATCTAACTGATTCAAGTTATGCTGCATCTCAGCGTTTTCCGGCTCAGTGTAACAATAGAAATTTCACAAGTGCTCTGGAGAGGGCAGGGAGATGACAGATGTTCAGTATCTGGAGGCAGAGATGTGCTTAGAGGAAGTCCAAGAAACAGGTGCCAAGCTGAGTCTGTGGATATCTTCATGTCTTAATGGACAAGAAGATGAGTACACAGTATGCAAGAGGATGCTTAGGGATATTTATGGAAAATGCCATACTGTAAGGAATTGTGGACAGGAATAGAGACAGAGAAGGGGACAGCCCAGAGAGCTCCCGATGGGTTAAAACGGCAGAGCTGGAAATGCTTACAGCTCAGCCTCTAGAGAGGGGCGGATTAATTAATAGTCAGGGGACGTGGCCAGACCTTCCACAGGCCTAGCCATCAGGTCTCAACAGGGACAAGTCGAAGGGTGTGTGCCCTGTGAGTGAGAGAGGATAGACTCTCATAACCCGAGGGATATGTAGGGACCAAGTGGAAAGGAGAGGAAAGGACCTGCCTTATGGAAAGTCCAGAAACAGGGCTTATGGCCCGTCAATGTGCAACTTTGCATCCTAATTCCTCCCAGTTTCCTAGCAAAAAGAAGACGAACAAGAGGCAGAGGAGAAAGGGGACACAATGATATCTTACATTCTATCATTTTTGCACGTCTGTGTTGTTTCTGCGTTTCCCATGAGCATTTGAATCTCCTTTTTAATTTTCAGATGTTCGATCAGGCAGCTTGCAGTTCCCAGTACTTGGGAGGATGAGGAAGGCAAACACAGCACCATGGGTTTTAGGCCAGCCTAGACTTCCCAGTGAGACCTCATCTCAAACAGCTAATCTAAGTAAATGAATAACAAAATGCCCAGTCAACACAACCGTAGTGATCAATAAGCAAACTGATGATCAATAAGAAGTTGCACCACTTCCCAGATGGAATAGGAGAAATGAGGTCTTGGGGCTCCAAAGAAACACCCAAGTACAGGAGAAGCTTCCAGAAAACATCAAGCCTGTTCATGTGAGTTAATATGCCAAGCAGGGAACAGGGCACAGCCTCCAGCAGGTGTGCCCCAGTTCATCGTGGAGCCACAGCCTTAGAGGTCCAAGAGTCCTTCAGGGACCAACCTGTAGGTCAGGACCAGGTGAGGCAAGAAAGGCACTGGCAGCTAAGCGCTGTAGTGCTCAGTGGTAACCACAACACTCGGGAGGTTGAGGCAGGAAGGTTTCAAGTTCAAGGCCAGCTGGAGCTGGAGCTACATAGCAAACCTCAGCTCAAAAATGAACTAATACCACTTGCTTAAAGTCCAAAATTTAAAGCAACTTAGGAATGAAGATTGTGTGTGTGTGTGTGTGTGTGTGTGTGTGTGTGTGTGCAATTTATGTGTACATATGCATCTTCCAGAAGCTAGAAGAGAACATGGGGTCCCCTGGAACTGGAGTTACAGGTCAAGGTGAGCCACCTAACATGTGTGCTGGGATCTGAATCTGGTAAACCATTTCTCCAGCTACCATAAATAGTACTTTCATGCAACATTTTAAAAACTCAGTAAACCATGGTCAATGGCAGCAGCTTCAAGGGACCCAGGGCTGGGATTCAGGAGAAGTCAATGAAGCAGAGACTTCTCTAAAGTTCTGTAACATTTGAAGAGTTCAAGGACCTGCCCCACCATCAGAACCAACAGTAGCTCTGCTGGGAAACAAAATATCCCACAGCCTTGGAAGTCAGAACGTTTTAGATTTTTGAAAAAGAAATTCTGAGCACATATTGTAAATGGCACAATGCCCATGGCAGGGGTTAGGGAATCTTCCTCTAGATAAACATACTAACATCCTTGCCGTGACAGCTATGAACACGCACACTCTGCCGGGAGAGCAGCTAGCCATGGATGACTTTCTTAGTCCAGGTCAGGTCCTACTATTGTAGTTAACTCCCAGTTTAGGAATGTCCACATTTCATTGTCATTAAAGAGACCTGTGGCACTAGGAGAATTAATTAGGTCTCTGAAAGGGGAAAGGCAGCAGAATGGACCTGGAGTGTTTGTTTTAAATTCACTCTGAAAAGAGTAAATCCACCTAAAACCATGATCACCTGGAGAATGTGATTTCTAAAAATCGGTCAAGTCTAGAACAGACATTGCAGGAATTATTTCCCCAACTAACATTATACATATCTTCTGCATGTGAACCTTGTGCAGAGTCTCAAACCCTCAGGATCCTAAAAGTTAATAGAAAATGAAAAGGTTAAATAAGATGCGGCGGCTCCCAACCACCTGTAACTCCGGTACCAGAGGATTCGACACCCTCTTCTGACCTCCACAAGCTCCATCTCTGTGGTGCACACACATACATTCGGGCAGACACAAATACACCATTTTTAAAAGGTAAATAAAATCATAGGTCAAGGGACCTAATCCACACCCACAGCTTAAAGGTGATGGAGCAAAGGCATAGAGAAGTCAGGGCTTTGCATAGGTTAGTGATAAGCAACTGGTGGCGCTGAGAGATGAGAAGCTATGATTGCCAACTTCCTGTTCACTGCCCTTGGCATAAAAGCATGCAATAATAGCAACTTCGCGATGAAAAGACAAGAGAAGTTGAAAGATACGAGCTGAAGTGCTTTGGGCCAAATATACCTCCGCGACTAAGATGAGTTCTAATGTAGACAGACAGACAGATGAGGACACTGCAGCCAACACATCCGTGGGAGGAAGTGAGGGCAGGTGCATGACGGGTCATTTAGGCAGGTGGATTCGACTCTGATAAAAGACACAGATGGAGTTGCTGGAATGGGGAAGTGGGGAGAGAGAAAAACCAATGCAGGGAGAGCCCCAGTGCAGAGTGAGGAACCTACAGGCACCTCAGAAAACAGCACCTGTCAATCATACGTGTGTCATCTTCATGGCCCCGCCCTCACGGGAAGAAGCAGAGCATTGTGGTTTAAGAGTGCACGCTCGGGGGACAGATCTCCTCCATTTAAATCCCAACACTGAAGCCAACTATGTGACCTTAGACAAATTGCTTTAACCTCCCTTTGCCTCATTTACTCATCTGTAAAATAGAGATGGAGAGTGCATGTACACTGTATGAAAACCAACACTTAGCACTACAGTGGCCCTCTTTGTGTCCAAAGGCGACTGCTTCTAGGAAAAACCCACAGGTACCAAAATCTGCAGAAATGCAGATTCCCCTATACAAAATGCATATAACCTGGGCACATCCTCCACATGTTTTTAAATCACCTCTGGGGTGCTTATCATACGTAATGAATACTACATAAACAGTTGCTGTGTTGTATTGTTTGGAAAATAATGACCAGAAGAGTCTATACATGTTCAGTATAAACACAATATTTTTTTTTCTGAATAGTTTTGATCAGCAAGTGGTTAAATCCATAGATGCATACCCTTTGGATATAGAGGGATGACTATGTAAGAACTCAGTGAATGTTAGTTGTTCTCTTTAACCTATTAGATCAACCCTGTGTATGTGTGTGTATTCATGTGTGTGTGTGCATGTGAGTGTGTGTGAATGAGCATGTGTGCAAACACATCTGTGCAGAGGCCATAGGTTGACATTAGTCTTCCTCTACCTTATTTTTGAGACAGAATCTCTTACTGAGCTTGCCATGCACTGATTCAGGTAGGCTGGTTGACCAGCAAGCTCCAGGGATCCACCGTCTCTGCCTTCCTAGTGCTGGGATCGTAGATGTGTGCTGTGGTACCTCACTTTTACACAGGCTTAGGGATCCAAACTCAGGTCCTCATGCTTGCATGGCAAACACTTTACCAATGGGGTCATCTTCCCAGCCTCAAATACATGATCCTTTTCCCTGCATCAGCTTCCTGAGTGCTGAGTACATACTAACACACCCAACTCGACAGTTCTGGTTTCGTTGTTGTTGTCTATTTGCTTTTTGGTTTTTTGAGACGGGTTTTTTTGTATAGCCCTGCCCAACCTGGAACTTGCTCTGTAGACCAGGCTGGCCTTGAACTCAAAGGTTTTCCTGCCTCTACGTCCTGAGTGCTGGGATTAAAGGTGTGTACCACTACTGCCCAGAATATTTTTTTAATTATATGTATGTATATGTGCCTGTGTGGGGGTATATGTAAATGAGTTACAATGCTCATGGAGATCAGAGGCATTGGATCCCCTGGAGCTTGTTGAGAACAGAGCTTGGGTCCTCTAGAGGAGCAGTGTGCTCCCTTAACTACTGAGTCATCGTTCCAGCCCTGACAGTTATGGTTTTAAAGAAATACACATAACAAGATGTTAAGTCAGAAATATTAACTAAGACACTAAGATACAAAAGGTGTGGTGTTCTCTAGTGTGACACCAGTCAAGGATGAACGTTTAAAAAAGAAAAAAGTGTGCAAGCTCCTCCCTCACAACAAGGGTACAAACTGTCAGAATAGGCAGACACTGGAGAGCATCTATGCAGAGGAGTGTGGAGGGCGCTGCTCCTGGGCTATGGCCTCACCCTCCCACCACAGAGAATTTGCTCACTCGGGAAACTTGGTGTCTGTTCCCTGCAAGTGAGAAGATGGGGTAGGGATATGCAGATGGTGAGCCAGATTGGCCATCAGCTGCTGGAAGATGGAGGGATGCTGAGCTGGGAGTAAGCCTGTACTCCAGGTTCACTGCTCCAAAGGGTATAGGACTGGTTTCTAGGACTAACATGAGTGGGTGAGTACAGGTCTGGTCCAGAGGGCCTGTCTGAACAGACTAAAGCAACTTAGTGGAAAGAGACTGGAGGTGAATCACTGGCTTTGGGGACCCCAAGGCAAGAGCAGTAATAGAGAATGAAGGATAATTTGCTCTTTTTTATTTGTTTGTTTGTTTTGAGACAAGGTATCACTTTCTAGCCCAGGCTATCCTGGAACTCACTATGCAGCCTTCACTGGTCTTGAACTTTTGGTAAAAACCTCTTGATTCAGCCTCCCTGATGCTGGGATCATAAGTGTGAGTCACCATGTCCAGTGATAAATTTTCCATTGTGAATATCTCAGCAGCTGGGCAAAGAGCGCTCTCTGAGAAACCCATGCACGTGGGCACAAGAGAAAGAATCAGCATTAAATACATGCTGGGCCCAGGAAACAATAGTGCTGGTCACTGAACAGTTCCCTGTCCTTTGCAGTTGAGTGACAAAGACATGGAGGTATGCAGTACAGAACTGAGGCGAGGTGTGTGACTCAAAGTGACCGCAGGACCTTCGACTGCCTACAAATAACCAGAAACTTAGAAAGGCTGATTGACTGTTCATTCCCGGGCAGGGAAAGAACTAGACTCACTGAGTAAACCTAAAGGCATCATGGGACACAAGAACTATTTCATGGATAGCTATTAGAATGAAATGTTCATCCTTGTAGTTTAAATGGCCTCCCGTGGAGCTGGAGGGGTAGCCAAGTGCTTAAGAGCACTGGCTGCTCTTCCAGAGGATCCAGGTTTGAGTTCCAGAATCCGGGTGGCAGGTTCTAACCTTCTGTAACCCTAGTTCTAGGGAGATCCACTGCCCTCTTCTGGCCTTCGTGGGTACTACATACAGGTGGTGCATAGACATACACGGAGGCAAAACAGTCAGACACTTAATTTAAAATTTTAAAAAAGCCTCTCATACCTTCAGAGGTAGGGCGATCACTGTTAGAAATAAATGGCATAGGGAAGCGAGGAGCAAGGAGGGGAAAGCAGAGGCAGCAGGGACAGAAATGATTGGTTTGGCGGGTTCAGTGGGATCTCACCTGCTCCTCCACCTCAGATACAATAAAATAAAAGCAGAGGACGTGAAAGGACAATGAGAGAGCGGCTAGACCCTTAAATGCATGGCCCTGCGCAAAGGAGACTCAGATGGCTCAATTCTGTGAGCGAAGAGGTCAGGCTGAGTTCATAGTTTGGTCTTGCTCCTTCAGGCAGAGACGGGGCAGCAGAAGAGGTGGGGCCTCGCAAACACTGTGTTACCCAGAACGTTTCCAGCCAGGTCCCGAAGTCCTGGAGACACAGGAAGCAGCAGGGGAGGAGGACAGATGACTCGGCCAAACCCAAATGCAGAATGTGAAGCATCCACACACACACACACACACACACACACACACACACACACACACACACACACAGCTGTAGACAGTCCCTGGAGACTGTCCTGGGGCGGTGAGAGGGGACGCTTGAGGATTAAGAGGAGGCAAAGGGGTACTCACTGTGCTGTGGGGAATGGGGGAGGAAAGGCACACAAACACCACCTTTCTGCTGCCTCAGTAGGACAAAGGTGAATACCAGTCCCGTTACCCCTCCACTAGGAAGTTCTTACTCTCGATCTGGCCTGTCCCTTAACCTCCAGTATGGCTTCGCTCTCCTTCCACTCCGCCCCGGCTTCCCCAGCCCCGGCTTCCCCAGCTCCGACTTCCTTCAGTTGCAGATGAGCTGAGTTCTCCCCCAGAAAGGCCAGAATTACTCCCAGCCCGCCGGATCATCCAGCACACTTCCTAGAAGGGAGGTTAGAGGCAGCCTCATCGGCATTTCCTATTTTATACACAAGGAAACCAAAAGCCAGAGAATTCACATCCCGTGTACAGACTCACCAAACCGAGACCAGAACTCGTCTCCTTGTCCCCACCAGGTGATTGTTGTAGAATATTATTTTAAGATGTGTTACATTTGTTTATGCTGTGGAACATTTGTTTAAGGATGCAAAGAGGTGTTACATTCTTTTATATTGCATTTGTTTAACTCTGTGAAGCTGTGTTACTGTGCCTGTCTAAAACACATGATTGGTCTAATAAAGAGCTGAGTGGCCAATAGTGAAGAAGGAGAAAGGATAGGTGGGGCTTGCAGGCAGAGAGAATAAATAGAAGGAGAAATCTGGGGAGAAAAAGGAGGAGCAAGAGAGATCAAGGATCAAGGAAAGAAGGGGCTAGCCACCCAGCCACACAGCCAGCCACGGAGTAAGAGTGAAAGTAAGACATACAGAAATAAGAAAGGAAAAAGCCTAGGTGATGGGATAATTTTAAGTTAAGAAAAGCTGGCAAGAAATAAGCCAAGCTAAGGCAAGGCATTTATAATTAAGAATAAGCTTTTGTGTGTGATTTATTTGGGAGCTGAGTAGTAGGGCCTCCCAAAAGAGAAAAAAACAACCAACAACATGTGATTCTAGCAAACAGCATTTCAACAACTCAAATATGGTCAGCCCATCTCTCCCAGGCCACCTCCATAGCCCTCATTCCTCTCCATAATCACCCCCAAATGATATGAGACATAAAGTCAAATTGTCTAGGAATGAGGACAGTTACCATGAAGTAGCTGGTTATCTCTAAATCCTTTCTCAGAATAAGGTAGCCTGATGGATATAGGGTAATCTGGTATAATGTATGGATACAAAGGAAACTGATTTTGCTGGGGATTGAACCCCTAGTCTAATGTTTTCTGTACTTTGCAAAGTATATCTGAGATTCAGGTCATAACCGAATTCCCCAGATGGATAGTGATGGACAAGGGAGGAGCTTGGTGGGCAAAGCCTAGAGTCAAGAATTTGCTGGCATGAGCTGTTATGACAGGCAGGAGGGCAACAGAGAGGGAAAGGCTGCCCAAGAGCCTGTTAAGCAAGAGGAAAATGTTAGTATCAGAATCCAACGGGGTTTAGAGATACAGTGCTATGCCAAACAGAGACCCTGTTCCCTTTACAATAACTTCCAGACCATCTGGTCTACTTCTCCGCTGCAGGGTACAGACTTCACCCTCTCCTGAACACTCATGAGGATGCTGGTTCTCATGAATCTGTACTTCCATCTTCCTCTAGCTGCTGTGTGCTCACACCAGCTCCACTTTCAGTCACTCACCAACCTTTGTTCTACCACTCCACCAACTTAACGCTCTCACAAGCTGCAGCAGAATCAGGTCTCAGTTCAAGTCCCAGTCCGGACACTTTCTAGCTGTGTGAGAGGTGCAGTCACTCTTGAAGAAGCTCAGTCTTCCCAGCTGTAAAATGGGGATAATCAATAGTAGCTTTCTCACTGACGTGAGAGGAGAGCATATGAAAAGTACTTGGCCCAATGCCTGGCATATAGTGAGTATTCAATACGTGGTGACTGCCAACTGTTAATGCTCTGACTGCGGAAGCCAGCTGAAATTCCGTTTGTGGAATGGAGTCTCAGAGCACTGAAATGGGTCACCCAAGGTCAACCGAGCAAGTGAGTTGGGGAGTATTCCCAGATTTCCTGGTTTTGGAGATGTTCGGCAGTCATTATTTCCTTAGAACAAGGTCATTGTCCAGTGACCCAGAAGCCTAGATGTCTGATGACATCCAACTATCACAGCTGGTGATTTAATAAGTGCTCTCACATGCCAGGAACTGTGCAGGCATAGGGAAGTTTGAAGGTGCCTATATTAGGTCAGTATAAGAAGGTCGCCTCGTTGCTCTGGGCAAGCAAAAAAAAAAAAAAAAAAAAAAAAAAGTCCTGCACAGTACCAGAGAAAACCCTGGAGTGGCTGCTTATGCTGCCCAACGATAGCAATATTTATTGTCCACATTTGTATTATGATGTAGATAAAAGTGTGGCCAATGTCCAGGTTCCTTATTCCTGGCTCTGTGTGTGTGTGTGTGTGTGTGTGTGTGAGAATTGGGAACAACAAGAAGGGAGATTCTCAAGACTAAGAACTAAGACGGAGACTAGTTAAGAACACCTCTAGACAGACGATGGGGATTGTGCATGTGCTAGAAACCCATCTATGGTCCTCCCTGAGAACTAACTCTCACAGTATTGGTGCCATGCAAGCTGCCAAGGGAGAGAAGCCGTCAGTAGTCCGACCCCGCTGTAGAGGCTGGGAACCACAGCAATGACTGGCCTGGCAAGACACGCCCGTGGTGCGATGGCTGCACTTCTGTCTTGGGGGGAACCAACAGCTGTCTAACTGGACTTAAAGGCCTGCTTAACAGGAAGGAATGCCAGGTACTGCAAACGAGCCAGTTACTCAAAGCTGGAGAGGTCACAGACCCTAGAGAAGAACCTGCCACGGCCAGTTTCCTAAACTAGTATGATTTCTAACAGTAATCTAAATGCTGATCCTTCTACCCACCGACAAGTGGAGCGTTCATCCTCATGGGAAAAAAAAAAAAAAAAGCTTCTTTTTGCAACAGGTGGAGGCCATTACAGAGATCCACAAGTGTCAATATAGACAGCAGATAACTGGAGTGGTCCTCATCCCCTACTGATGCATCCGCAACACAAGCCCCAGACCTAAGGGTCAGAGCAAATCGCTGAATCGGGTGTGAACAGATTTTTAAGAACTAGAACACCAGAATGCCTGCTACTAGATGGCATCTTCCAGACATGACAGAGACACTGCACCCACGAAATCTCAACAACATGGGTGCCTATACAAGACCTGCATAGTGGCAACACCATTTAGCACACCTACATGGGCGAGGGAAATCTCCTAAGGTCCTACCTACAGGCAATCATTGGCTTCTGAGAGATGGAGAATCAGTTTTCTTTAGAGAGGAGCCCCTGGATTTATCCAAGCCGAAGTGGTCAGCCCTAGACACATCTACAGTGAACATAGACTCAGTAGGTTATATATGTAACAGTAATAGTTAAAGAAGTCATGAGACAGAATGGGGGCCCAGGGGGAGCTGGAAGGGAAGAGGACGGGAAATGATGTAGATACAGTAATCATGTATAAAATCCTCAAAATTTTTAAATGATAACAAAACAGATCCCTTGCCGGTGGTCCATAGAATGGCCATTATTACCTGGAAGTCAGGCTTCTCGCTGCACTGACTGAAGCCCTGTGTGTACATTTATCTCAAAGCATGAACTGCTTCCTCAGAAGTCCAGAGAAGAACCCTCTCTCTGTGGCCCTTCAGTCTCTTGGCTGGCATCTCTAGACCGGGGCTGGTATCAAGGCCCTACTAAAACCTCTCCTGTGAAGATGGACCAGTCCTGAAGCTCATGTGGCAGAGGTGCCTCTTAAAAACGGAAACAATGAATGGATAGGCCAACAAGAAGTCATTCATCATTCGAGCCCAACTACAAAAGTCATCAGAAGGGATGATCCAATATGTTCTGAATGTGGGGGGGGGCGGCTCTGGAGAAGAGAGGTGTGACAGAAATGTTCTCACCAATTATGCCCCCTTATCAATTAGATCTCCTAACACTACAAGGCCAGTGAAATTTTGTATGCTGCCAAGATTCCAGAAGAAAGAACAATTTTAAGACCCAAGCCCTGCCCATGTAGACTGCCATACTATTAATGTCTTTTCTACAACACCAAAATGACAGAGACAAGGTCTCAAAGTCCCCAGGAGCCATCAGAGAAGGAGATGGTGGGGGCTAGAAGTTCAGAAGCGCAAGTGGCAATAACTGTGTTTATTCTTTAGATTGCTAGACTCGACTATGTCCAACCCCATCACAAACTGTCAGCAATAAAAAGGGATGGAAAGTTTCCTTTGAGAACCATTCTTTGAAGGCGCACCGGGCCAATAGCACCCTACAATTTCAACCCCACTAAATTTATAGGTAGGGGAACTGGTGTCAAAAGGAACGTTAAGTAGAACTTTTGCGTGGAGACGTACAGGAGCCCATTCCTGCAGCCTAATTCGTGCGAGCAAAGAGAAGCGAGCAGGCTTTCCATATAAGTCTGAAAATGAGCAGGGTCACTCACTCTGCCTCAGTTTTTTTGTTTTTTTTTTTTTGTTGTTGTTGTTGTTTTAGGTTTTTTGAGACAGGGTTTCTCTGTGTAGCTTTGCGCCTTTCCTGGATCTTGCTCTGTAGACCAGGCTGGCCTCGAACTCACAAAGATCCGCCTGCCTCTGCTTCCCAAGTGCTGGGATTAAAGGCATGCGCCACCACCACCCAGCTAGCCTCAGTTTTATGGTGGATAAGTATGCCGAGGGAGAAACCATCTCCTTTTCCATAAATGACAGCATCATGGAGCATCCCAGAGCTTGAGCTGAGGCAGGTGTGTTACTTTTCCCAGCCAATGTATCATTATATAACCCTGGTTGGTCTGGAACTCTATATGTAGACCTTTACTTTCTAAGGGCTGGGATTACAGGCATTTGCCACTATGCCCAACCCAAATGCACATCTTGAACCAAGTCTACAGCTCCAAAATTCTCTTCATGCATCTTGGAAAAGTATAACCCACGAATCATAAGATAATTGATTCTAAACCTTCTCAAATCCCAAGAAAAGAATGTTAGTAGACACAGCCAGTGTATCGAGTGTGACTTAAGAACCATAACCAGAAACGCCAGCCGGCTCCTGTCCCTTCCCCTCAGACTGGCTTACACTTTACTTTTTGGTAACAAACATTCTGATTCCTCAGGAGGCCTGGGGGAATAAGCCAAAAGTATAGCCAGTTTTAGATGATCTTAATCCCTTTCCGAAATCCCGAGCCACCACCCCCCCTCCCCCCGCCCCCCCCAGGCCAGGTATGAACAAAAGGAGCCGAGAATGTGCCAAGGCTGAAATTATTCACACTTTAAAAGGAATGTTCTTGAATTAAAAAAAAAAATAAAACAAAACCAAAAAAACCCACTAAACTCCAAAACGCCTTGTTTGCAATTACAGGGTGGACGGGGAGGAGGGCACTAGTTACATGGACACAAATTTGAGAGCAGTCGGGCAGCAGCGCGAGGGTTAGCTATCCTTTTTCTCTCTCAAGGACAGCCAGATCTGATATGGCTGCTGCTAAGCCCAAGCTGCCTCACTTTACTGCCCTGAGCCAGCAGCTCTCTCCCTGTGGTACCAGAACCCCCCCCCCCCCCCCCCCACACACACACACATCAGAGACCCTTCTCAGAGCTCTGAGGGCAACTGTCACTAACGTCCTGGCTTGTCGTCTTGTCGGAAAGCTCCAAGATGTCCCATGAGCAGACGCAGACAGAAAAGCCACCCCACTGCCTGTGTGCTAGAGCAACTTTTCTGATAAAAATGACACTTTTAAAACCGACACCGACCTTCCCCTATCGAAAACGCTGTAATTTAGCCCTTCCCTGTAAAACGACACTTTTCCCTTTAGAAACAAGACGCAAATCGGACTCAGAGAAAATAAGCGTAGTATAAGACTCACTAACTCTTCTAATATCCTCCGTTCAAGAACCTCCGGCTCTTAAATCAGTTTACAAATGTAGGAAAATCATGTTCCATCACTTTCAAAGAGGAAGTCCAAGGAGCTTCATCTTCTTACCTCCCAGTGTAGGACCTGGGGAACAGTCTGCCCATAGAAAAGCCTTCTTGCACCCTTTCTGCTGGAGAGGTCAGGCCAGCGCCACTGTCCTCAGCTGTGAATCAACAGCTTGGGACAAACCCAACCTGAACTGAGCAACAATCAACCCTGCCTAGCTGGAGGGCGGAGCTCTACAGAAGTGGGGCTGTCTGTGCCATGTGAGTTCACCACCTGACCTAACCTTGGCCACTTTAGTTCCAGGACCACAGATGGAATGCTCAGGGGCACTTCCTTTTTTTTTTTTTTTTTTTTTCCTGCAAACCCTCACAAGTCCTGGAATCCTCCTTGACCCTATCTTGAAGTGGCCGAAGTCAACACTAAATCAACTTGTCATTTCTCTCCGAAGACCAGCGTTCCATCGCCCCTCTGTCTCTGCTTCAGAACACAGTCTCAGAAAGGGCAAAGGACGCTTCATCTCAGCCCACTCCTCCATGTCTCTAAACCTGGTTGTCCTGGCAGACCCACCCCTGGTCCATTAGCTCACCCACAGAGACGCAGGAGCATCAACCAGAAGTCCAGAGCTTACAGCACCGCCTGTCTCCAGTCAGACCATAGACAGAAGGCAGATGTTGCTCTGCCTTCCAACCAGGTAAACGACCTGAGCTCTTGGAAGGCGGTGCTGCCATAGGACAAGAGCCAATGGTCACATGCAAGCGCTCTGCAAACTGGAAAGAACCCGGTTCCTGGAGACAAAGATTGAGGATTGGGATCTTGGAACACTGCCCAATTGTCTTCCAGAGAGAAAGATCCTATACCATTCTTAAGGCAGGTCCACCAGCCCTCTCTTTGACCCTTCTTCCTGGTACACGGTGGGGGTGGGGGTGGAGATTTAGGCTTCCTGGGGACCTCAGTCGGAAGATGGTTTGTTATAGGGGTGCAGAGATAATGGATGAGCAGAGCCCCAAGGTTACACTGGTATGCAGCTTCCAAGAGTCCTCCAGTGAAAGTCTAACCAGTGTCAGAACAGCCTGACACCAAACTCGGTGCCTGAGGCGATCATACATCCACCTCCTGAGAAACCCCAGGGAAGAAAGGAGAAACGGTGAGCGGTGAGCGGAAGAAGGGAAACGGGTCAGTTTCTGACTGGTCATAGAAAGGGAGAAAAGAAGACACCTGGGAAAGACTCCAATACCTCCCTGGCCTTGCCAGAAACAGGGCTAAATGGCTCCCCATCCCAGCCCTCCATTTACCACCAGGAAACAGAGATGATGAATGCAGATGAAGAACTGGCTGGGCACTGACCTAGGCACCCACCTGAAAAAGAATGTCAAAAGTGCAACCCACCATCACCCAGTTCTTTCATGCACACAGAAGAGAAGGCAATAGGGTCCTTTTGACCAGCAAAGTCAGGAGAGTCAGTGGTTCCCACTCCCAAGACCTGGCTCTCCAGCTTCCATCCAGTCTGGCGCCCCCCTCTGTCCTTTCCAGAGGGCCTCGGGGTGCACTCCACTGGGTGGGGGGGAGGTGTCAACCTTCTGAGGTCTGAGATCCTCAGCCGGATCTTTCACCCTCGCCTCAACCCGGCACCCCTTTGCTTCAGGCAGGGAAAGTTGCCAGTGTGCACCCCTTTCGCCAACACGCCCCCCTGTGCGCCCATCCCCCGCGGGGAATCCAAGCTCAGACACACCATCTAATCTGCGGCTCGCTCTCCAGCCCCAGGAGCCGCTTCGAAACCGAAAGCAAAGAAGAAGCGGGATCCGGTAGTGTCCCTACACGGGGTCGCCGGGTCTTCCCCATCACCGCCCCATCACCCGCGCCCCCGCGCTCGGCGCTTGCCCGCCCCGCTCAGGCACCTCTCTCCGCGGCGGAAAGGCCTCTCTGCGGACATCGCGGGCACCTACCGGTGCGGGGCCGGGGACGAGGGTAGGGCAAGGCAGGGCAGGGCCGGGCGACCGTCTGCCCGACGCAGGTGCGGCCAGGAGCGCCGTCTCTCGGGCTGGCTCCCGCTCCTCCTCCCGCGCCGGGACTCGGGGCGCTCTCCTGCGCCGCCTGCTCCCCGCCCCCA
>CABHPQ010170551.1:0-40028 GCA_902168405.1 Peromyscus aztecus | reverse complement strand
ACACTAAGCGTGGAAAGAGACTGAACCCTGGAAGCATCTTGTTCTAGTTGGCAGAATTAAACAAAAGTGTGCTGAGGGCTTTGACTTAGTGAGTTTTCCTCTCTATAAGTTAATACTTAGAAGGGACTCCTAACACTTAATTCACGTCCTCTCTATCAACCCGAGATCCTCCTACACACTAGTACTCAACCGTTCATGTCAAAATACTCTTCAGAGAATCTTAATGTCTCAGTGTCTGGGATACGGCATGAGATTCTGCCTTTACAGTCAGTATGAGCCCGTGTTGAGTACTTTAACTGGAACACATGACTCTCCTAATTCCCATTCTGCTGTTCCATGTTCTAGGGACCTTTTTATTTTACCTGTTTGGTTTAGGCACTGTTTAGGGCACATGTTTGTTTTCATCCTGAAACTATAGTGCATTTTATCTATAAAATGTTACTTATTGTATTCCAGTCTAGATTGAACTAGTGAAAATATTAATTGTGGGGTTTGTTTTATTTTTTGTTTGGAATATGTTAGTTCTCTTAACCATTTATTTAGCATCCAACTTAATTTAGCAAAGGTCATCAAGTTGAATCCATAGAGGACCTAGTCTCTAGTTACCTGTGTGGTTAACCACCATTCATTCAGTAGTTGAGTTTTTCAACTTTTTTTTTTGCAATAACTTAATAGCTTGAACAGATTCTTTCCTCCCAGTTCCTCCCCGTCTCCCTTCCTATCCAGATCCACCCTTTGCTGTCTCTCATTAGAAAAGAACAGGCTTCTGAGAGACAACAACCAAACAGGATAAAATAAGAGATAATAAGATAACAGAAAGTCCATCACATCAAAGTTGGATAAGCAAACAATGAGAAGGGAAACAGCCCAGAAGAAGGAACAAAAACCAGAGACCCACTCACTGGATGGATCATTTTGACTCGGGCTCGTTTGTTTGTTTTTCGAGGCAGGGTTTTCTGTGTATTCCTGGCTGTCCTGGAACTCACTCTATAGACCAGGCTGGCCTCGAACTCAGAGATCCACCTGCCCCTGCTTCCTGAATGTTGGGATAACCTGGCTCATTGACTCAGGCTTTTTATATCATATTGTTTTAGAAAAATAAAACAAGACATTTCCAGATAGAAAGAATGGAAAATTTACCCACAGTTAATAATTTAAATTACCAAGATAGGTTGTGATTTAAAAGAATAAGATAAAATTTAAAAGACAAAAAGCAAAGAAAAACAACTAAAAAAACCTAATCCCCTAAACAGTATTTTGGTATAGGGATATAGCCCAGTGATAGAATGCTAGATGCTTGCTTAACACACCTAGATTCCAATTCCCAGCATACCCCACCCCCAAACACACAGAGGCACTTTTTTTTTTTAAACAAGATTTAATTGTAAAGGAATTATAGAATCACACTCTGTTTGTAAGAAATAATACCCAGAGACCCTGGACACCCTTGCCTTAGTTCCACCCATTAATAACATCTTAGGAACTATAAACTGTCACGGACAGGGCAGGATGTAGACTTGTACACAGTCTGCCACTCTCCTTCCTGGCTGAGGTTTCATGCAGTATTAGTTTTCCTCGAGGACATTCAGCTAGTACAGAACTGAACATAGTCAGGTTATCTCTGTAGATATTGCTGCACTGAATGTTGTGGGCTTGATTATTTTTACCCTTGGATACTTAAGCCTTTGGTAAGTAGTATATGCATTGATTACTTGAGATAGTATGAAAAGCTCAGGTATAAAGTAGTTCTAAATTCTCTAGTCTGACTTCATTAAAGGACATGCGCTGAAGTCTGATGAATCAGACAGGTTTGTGTCCATTCCTTGACGTATTATCCGAACGATATTGAAGAGTAGGGTTATCAAGTAAGTAAACCTGGTTATCAAGTAAGTAAACCTGCAGTGAGGAGGGAGTGTTGTGTTTCCAGTTTGTGCTTGTGCAGGATGCTTTGGCAATACCCTGTGTCAGTGAGAAATAGTTCATCAGCTTGCCTCCAGGTTCTCACAGTCTCAGAGTTACAGGCCCGGGAAGTCTTTCAGTTTTGATGGGTATTGGATAAAAATAACCTTCCCTTGTAAAAAGTGCTTCCAGCGAGTTTCTTTACCTTGAGGCAGCTCATCAGCTAACACAAGTTCCATGGAGGTACATTTACCCAAAAGCCTGACGACTAACAAATGGATTTCTGTGTTTTTAGTTAAATAGCAGTTACAGGTTTGACATGTGAAATTTAGCAACTGATTTGATCTTTAACATTGTTTTTGAAATTTTTTATTTTTACTATTTTTACATCTATGAGTGTTTGCCCTGCATGTACTTGTGTGTACCACATTTGTTCTTGGTGTCCACGGAGGTGGTGGGACTTGAACTTTTTGTAGGTGCTGGGAGTTGAACTCAGGTCCTTTGCAACAATAACAAGTACTCTTAAGCACTGAGTCAGCTCTCCAGCCCTGTTTGATAAAGTCTCCCAGCCTTTGCTTCTCCTGCTCATCACTCCAAGCTCCTAAGTTTCTTCTGTCTTGGTCAGTTCTTGAAGGTTCATGTCCTCGGATTCTGTGCTCCCTGGATGTTCTTATCAGTTTGTTCATATGTCTTACGCCCAGGCCTTGTTTCTAGCTGACCTCCATATTCTTCCTCCTAGATCTTCACCAAGTATCTTAAAACATGGTGGGTGGAGCCCATCACTGGCGCGCGCGCGCGCGCGCGCGCGCACACACACACACACACACACACACATACACACATACACACATGCACACGCACACGCACACACCCCTCCTTACATAGTTATAAAGGTCTGCAGTGCAGAGAAAGCGTTTGGATGTCGTCCTCGTGTGAAGAGTACAGGTACTTTAGAGACGAGCTGGTGCCCCGACTCCTTCCTCTACATTGCCCCTGCAGTTGGTCCACTTCTGAGCCTAAACCCTGTCTGTGGTGTTTAGCTCTGAATCTGTCTACTTTTTAAAAAATCCAGCGAACACCTCGCAGTTTCCTCCCCCAGAACTGGCTCCCCCCCCCCCTTTTTTTTTGTTTCTTCTTGTAAACCTAGATGATGTCAGCAGGGTTTTTGTTGATAGACTCAGACTTGAGCCTCTGGTCAGAGTTATTCTAAAAGGTCCCTAACCTGGCATTCTGCTCTGGGAATGACTGGTGTTTTTTGCTTACAAAGTCCCTCTTTAGAAGTGGTACAGCGGGCCGGGTGGTGGTGGCTGCGGTGGCAGCGGCGGCATTCAGGAGGCAGAGGCAGGTGGATCTCTCTAAGTTCATGGGCAGCCTGATCTACAAAGTGAGTTCCAGGACAGCCTGTTACACAGAGAAACCTGTGTCCCCAAACCAAAAACCAATAACAAAACAGAACAAGAACCAGAAGTGGCACAGTGGGCCTGGGTGCTACATGAGGTGATTTTAAAGCCAGTTCTGGACTGGGAAGATGGCTCCGCAGGGGAGTATGCTCGCCTTCAAGCTTGACTACTTCAGGTCAGGCCCCGGGATCCACGTGTGGAAGGAGAGAGCTGGTCCTGTAAGTTGTCCTTGAGATCTGCACAGTGTCCCACACACCTACACAACCACACACACAACACACACACATTAATGTTATGAAAAATTAAAAATAAACTAAAAAATAAAAGCTAGCTCCACCAATTACAACTCTGACCTAAAACAGACACACCAATTACACGCTCTGTCCTCAGTTTCCTTATCTCTGAGACATGATGACCCTGTCAGTGACCATCTAGACTGACTTGACCCAGCAAGCACGTAGGAATGAGTGTTGCTCCCACTGTCTCCCCACCTCATTACCATAGGTCAGATAACCTGCTGTCTAATCAGCCTAGCAGAGGTCAGGGAGGCCTGAGTTCCTGATTTTACTAGTGTTGCTTTTAACACCAGAGTCTGATGATACAGTCTTCTTTTCCTTTAATTAAGTAATTAAGTTTTTTTGTTGTTTGTTTATTTGTTTTTGAGACAGGGTTTCTCTGTGTATCCCTGGCTGACCTCGAACTTGCTGTGTCGACCAGGTTGGTCTCATACTCAGAGATCCTCCTGCCTCTGTCTCCTGAGGGCTGGGATTCAGGGCATGTACCACCACTGCCCAACTAATTTTTTTTCTTAACTGCATTTATTTGTGTGCGTGCGTGCGTGTGTGCATGCGCATCTGTATTTGTATATGAGTGTAGGTACACGTGTACCATGGCACATAAACGGCGATCAGAGAACAACCTGTAAGAGTCAGTTCTCTCCTTGTACTCTTGAGATCCTGGGGAACCACCCGTCCTGGTGTCAAGTTCCCTACCCACTGCGCTATCTTGTCTGTTTGCTTTGTAAAGACAGACTCAAGTTGAGAATTTCTAGTCTTCATGTTGCTGATTCTGCTCTGGGGTTTAGTTTTTCCATTTAAAAGTGAAAACATTGGGTCAGATCTCTGTAATTACACAAGGAAGTGGGAAGAATGAACTAAGTAAGGAAAACGTAGCGCCCGAATCTCTGGCCTCCCGCCTTCTCCTCCCCTCCCCTCCCCCCTTTTTTCCTGTTTTGTTATTTGCTTGTTCAAGTCTCTTTGCACAGGAATCATCTCTGTATTTAGGTTCTGGAGAGGGGGAAGGCTGTTTTAACTATATTCCATGCATGACTCTTTCCCTACATTATAGCTGTGGGACTTGCACAGTGTATAATATTCTACCAAGTGTTCTTTTGAGTGCTGAAGCTGCTGACTTGCTCTCTCTCTCTTTAAACATCTAGGTTCTCTCTTCAGCTTCAACTCTGTGTTCCATAATTTGAATAGTGGACTTAGAGGAAATTCACAGTTATCAAAAATAGTACAGAAATGAAAACTAAGTGACTATTTATAGTTAGACAGCTGGCCAACAACTACCACACTGTGTACTCATTAGCCAAATCAGAAACCGGCTGTCCATGGCACTTTGATGAAGTGTGTTCAAATGTCTTGGACTGGGATCAGACACTGGTTCATTTACCGAGCACTGAGTGTAATTGTGGTGGAGGACAGTTGAGAGCCACTGTGGGCGTTACGAGTTGACCTTTTCCCTTCCTTGATGAAATAAGAAACTCAGCATTAATTTTATTAGACCCTTATTATACACTTCTGTTGTGGAGAATTCAGGTTTCCCCGACATTCCCCTCCCCCTCTTCTTGTATGCCCAAACCTTCACCAAACCCCAAGATAGATTTATGCACATTGTCCAGGACTGTGTGGGTACCCAGCCCAGCCCTGCCCAGCAGCAGCAGCAGCAGCAGCAGCAGCATTTAAATACCATTTTGTTCACCAATACCAGGTAGTAGTCTTTTAAAGGTGTGTTTTCAGACTAACTTTCTGAGTAGGATTTAAATTTGTAGTAAATAATTAAACAAAATATGAAGTTTAAAATGAACCAGGTGGTGATGGCACATACATTTAATGCCAGCACAGGGGAGGCAGAGGCAGGTGGATCTCTGTGAGTTCAGGGCCAGCCTGGTCTACAGTGTGAGTCCCAGGACAGCCAGGACTATGTAGAGAAACCCTGTCTCACCCCTCTCCACCAAAAACAAAACAAAACAAAAACAAAAATAAATAAATAAATAGTTTAGAATGATTTTGAGTAATAACACACTCCTCTCCATGATTTCAGCACACACTTGTGCATAATGAATTAGTAGAGAGGTACTGTTTCTCTGGAGCAATACTGGTACTTATTGTATGTGAGCAGTCGTCCGAACACATACTTCCTTGACTCATTAGACGCTTTACTGTGTTTGAAGTAGATAGTTGCCAATGGGCCTGTGCTTTCTAATGATGTTAACTTTCTCTTCTTAGCTCGATCTGCGCTGGACTCAGCCACTCGCTGTAAGTCCCTACCTTGGTGTCTTATAAGTGCTTTATCCTGTATGTGGCCCTGGGAGAGCTTATGTGCAAGCAGTGTGGGCAGTTTGTGTGAACAAACCCCGAGGGAGAAGTCAAGTTTGAAAACTGTACAACTGTCATTTAATCGGATGGCCTAGTATCGCAGATGCTTCGTCGTCCGTGGGTGTTGGCTTTGTGCTTGGGTAGCAGCCTTGTGTGAGCACAGCCAGTGAGAGCTAACAGCTGCCCCTTGGACCTGGATGGATGGGAGGACCGAACTTTTACTGATCCTGGTTTTGATGCACTAGACATGCAAAGGAGCAATTAAAAACCCCCAGGCACCCAGAAATGTAAAGATAACTTCAGGAATAATTAAATCAGATCTGCCTCGCTCGCAAGATCATATGGCATGATCAGTCCATTTCTCTCAGTAGTCAGTTCATTATCCACGAGGGGCTGAGTTGTGTTCTTACGACTTTTTATTTTGGGGGACTTGCCTGCCTTCCTTCCTTGCTTGGTTTTTTTGATATTCTTTGGGGGGGGGGAGTTCTAGAAGATTGAAAATTTTATATTTACTTTTAAATATGTATATCACTATTTTAAAATTATTTTTTCATATGTGTGGTGCTTTGCCTGCATGTATGTGTATGCACCACATGTGTTGTGCTCAAGGAGTCTGGAAGAGGGAATCTGATCCCTTGGAACGACAGTTACAGATGATTATGAGCCACCGTGTGGGTGCTGGGTCGTCTGGAAAAGCAGCCAGTGCTCCTAATCACCGAGTTGTCCCTCTAGCCCCTAACTAAGTGTTCCTTTATGATATAGTTAATATTAATATACATATATATTTGTGTGTATTGTTTGAGACCTCAAGCAAACTGATTATGAAATCCTATTAATTGATTTTTCTGAAGAATCTCAAACCTATTTCTGTTCTCCCCGAAGCTACGAAGCCTCCCAGGTACAAATGTGGAATTTCAAAAGCATGCCCTGAGAAGCATTTTGCTTTTAAAATGGCCAGTGGAGCGGCCAACGTTGTGGGGCCCAAAATCTGCCTAGAAGACAATGTGTGAGTATTAGATGGCTCAGAACTCAAAGGTCTTGTATTGAGAGACAGCTGGTAGGCTTGCGGGTGATGGCGCTTCTGAAATGCTTTTACTCTTGCATGATTCCCACTCCCCATCGCCCCCCCCCAGTGCATTGAGAGAGAGACCTGCTTTTTATTTGGCTTTATGTAAGGATGAATGTGGCTGTTTCATTGTGGTTCTTAAATACTAAGAAAAAAATTAATTCCTTCATTTTCATTAAAATAAAGGAAATCTTCATACACGGTTGGCATATTTCAAGTGCTCAGTGGCTCCAGAGGGCTCTTTTTTGGTTATTTGGGTTTTTTCGTTATTTTTTCGAGCAGGGTTTCTCTTCCTTTGTGATACAGCCTTGGCTGTCCTGGAACTCAATGCGTAGACCAGACTGCCTCGACTCACAGAGATCCGCCTGCCTCTGCCTCCTGAGTGCTAAGATTAAACTCATGTGCTACCATTGCCCCGGCTCTCCACAGGGCTCTTGACCACAAAACCCATATAAAATACTGTATCAGAACAAAGTCCCATTGACAGCCTTCCCAGAGCACTGAATGCTTCCCATTATAGGTCAGTATCTTTCAGTTTTGATACTCGAGTGCTGCTTGCTGAGGTGTGAAGTGACTCACACTGCTCTGGGCTGGGCTGAGTGGCTCCCTGGTTGTGGTGTTCTGCACAGGATGCTTGTAGGTTTGTCGTCCTGTCCTGTCTTGTCAGCTCTCACAAGTTCCTGCCTCTGTAATTGCAAACCCAGCCTTTAGTTGTTTTTTCATCCAATTGCTCAGAAAACTTGGGACATGAGCTCATTTAAAATTCACGTAAAATAATGGCTCTGACATTTGGCCGTGTAGACTGAAGACTAAGATGGTGTACAGTTAAACAGCAGAAACTGGGCCGTTTCTCCCAGCTTTTTGTGCATGAATCTCACACAGAGCTTTTAAGTTAAATATGCGGTGAACTATGGAAGGATTGGCCTCCTGGGGCAACACTTTCTTGCAAAATTGATGCTCACTGAGCTTTGTTCATTCCCATTCTTTGCCCTCATGCTAGTGGGCAGCCCCTGCTGAGATCTGGGGTACCTTCTGACTTTTCGGTACCCCAGATCTCAGCAAAGCGCGTGGGGTTTGGAAGTTTCTAGGTTTTTAGAGGCAGTCCTCTTTGTTTTCACCTTTGCTTCACTAAAGACTCAGTTTGAGTCTAAATAATAGGATGAAAGTTCATTCGGAATACCTCACCCACAGATCATCTTTGGATGCCTGCCCCGTCCCTTTGAAGCATGGAGTTTAGTGCAAGGAAGAGATCAAAGCCTTTTCAGACACTGGTTTTCCAACCACAGTTGCATAGGTTGGAAGATAACTGTTTCTTGAGGGTAGGGCTCAGCATCGTTGTGCCGGACTGGGAGCCAGATTCTTTGATTCTAGCATGGTGGGCATGTCATGTAGGGTTTATACTGTGCGGTAGTTTATTTGACCCAAAAATTGAGGTTGCCCACCAATCAGCTGCATTTCAAGAATCATTCCGCCATTCCCATGAGAGATTAATTGATGAAATTTTATAGCTAGGCCTCAAGTCATGACGCTGGTCCCTGTAAAAGGGCTTCACAACTGGCCAGCGACCTCCAGTGGGATACTGCAAGGACCAAGTCCAGTGCCTTTTCCTGTATATTTATTTCTATATTGAAAATGCATGAAGTTTTTAAACAATGCTAACATAAAGCATAAGAGTCTGCTTGCCTAGACAACACTCAATTCGTCTGTTCAAGTGCTTATTGAACCTGGTTCCCCTGTCATGGGGTATACAGTCTAGCGGGGCTGACAGACACCTAAAAAGTAAAGCAAGTACGTGACTGTCAGTCAGGACACCAGCTGCAGGCAGTGGCCGTAAGTGATGCTTCCTAGTGGGAGTGAGTGAGGTAGAGTCCAACTTGAGATTGTCAGTGAGGGGAAAGGGTCCAACTTGAGATTGAGTGTTGAGGATTGATTCTAAGACACTGAGTGTGCTCTGAGAACCTAGGGATCAGGAGACAACCAGAGGCAGAGCAGATAGGTCTGAACATCCCAGACATGAGGCACATGGTCAGCCCATATGGGAGGGAAGTTCTAGAAGTGAGTGGGCCAGACCACACAAGAACTTCTGAGCAGTACAGCTTGAGGTCATTTTCTAAGTGTGCTGAGACAGTTTTCAGACTGACTTATGATTTTATTTGTATTGAAAATTAATTTCACAGCTATATAAAATGACTTACATAGTGGAATACAGAACAGTGGGAAGGCCATGATTAGTCACACTGGCCACTTGACATGGTATATCTACTCATAACAATTTTTTTTTTGCCTGTCTACCCTATAAGATGTGCAAGTACATACTAAAAATATGTGTATCCTTGCACCTGATCTGAGTACAGGAACTCACCATGGAGAGAATACTCTAGATTGCTGTGTCTGTACAGGGCTAATTTTGCTCCCTATGGTCTGTTTGCTATTTGTCATAGCTGTAGAGGTTCCACTTGCAGAGCCAAAGCTGTTGAACATTTCTAGCGCTCAGGCAAGCTCCCTCAAAGATGTTTAAAGTAGCCAGAGCTGGTGGCAGGTCTGTGAAGCAAAGCTGTGTTTGAACATATATAGTGCTTATGTCATTTCCTTAGTTTTGTTTGTTTGTTTGCCTGAAGGTGTGTGGTTGGCCAGAGGGCCTTCACAGTCATAAAGAATAGTAAATATTTTAATTGCTATGACCACTCTTGATGTGTTTGGTGACTTTGGTGGTTTTTCATTGATGGTAAGTCTCTCCGGTGTAATCTATTTAAAACTTGATAGGCTGCTGCCCTCTTGTGGGAAGCCTGTGGAACTGTGCTTCCTGCTGCCTCCTTTTCTTTGTTCTGAGATGGACTGAAGTTTATTGGAATAGAGTAGCATGTTCCAAGATGATCTCTACTTGGAAAATCACTGGAGTTTGGTTGTTAACCAACACATTAGCTGTAACCATTGCTTTTTGCTACCAGTGATGGAATTTACACATCTAATATGCTTCCTCGGGTCTGGAGCGCTCCCCTCCTCTGATGCAGCCCGGCCAGTTGTCCTGTGGTAAAACTTATGTCTGTCTTATGTGTATGCTCAAGACAAATTCTTCTTTTGAAACAGCTTGGAGATGTAGTTTATATACCTATACTTCCTGTTTGTAGTATGCAATCACTGGCTTGTAGTGTGATTCAATGTTGTGTACAACCTGTGCCATAGTCCATTTTAGGCTTTTTCTTCCTTTCTCTTTCATTCATTCTTTTTTGGCCTCTGTCTCTAGAATGCTGGGATTGCAGTCCCAGCATAAAACATTGTCATACTACCAAAAGAAACTGTGTCCTTTAACTCTGGCTCTTCTTCGTTTTTGTTCTACTCCACACCCAAGTCCTAAATAACCTTGTTGGCTTCTGTCCCTATAGATTGCTTGTTTCATAGATGTATTATTATCTGTGGTCTTTGGTAACAGGCTTCTTTGCTTGCTGTAATGTTTTCAAGGTTCATCCACGTTGTAGCTCACATTATTTCTTTTCATGGATGAATTCCTCTCCATTAGAGATGTGCCTCATTTGCTTTGTCCTTTATCGGTTGATAGGTGTGTGAATATTTCCCCTCGCTGACTGTCCAGAACAGTGTTTCTGAAGCTTTTCTGTACAGGTTGTGCGTGGGTGTGTTTTCACTCTCTGTGCTTGGACTGTAGTGGACTTTTCTTTCAGATAGCTGTCTGGCATTTGGAGGAACTGTCAGATTGATTTTCCAAAGTGGCCTCATCAGTTGACTGGTGTACCAACAATGTAAAGTTCTGGGTCCTCCAAATGCCTATGCATCTAGTAGGAGTGAAGTTGTAGCTCTTTGAGTCCATGATTTGTGCCTCCCTAGTTGTTAATAATGTCTTGCATTTTTTTAAATTTACCATAGAGAACTGTTCATCCCAACCTTCTATTTTTAAAATTGATTGATTATTGATATTTCCTCTTTGGGTTGTTTGCATAAAGGCTTTCTTAGCCATTTACTTTACATTACCTGTTTCAGGTGAGTTTATTGTCATCATTATGTAGTTGGTTCTGTAATAACTGATTGTTCCTATTCTGTTTTTTTTTTTTTTTCCTGGAGCTGAGGACCGAACCCAGGGCCTTGCGCTTGCTAGGCAAGCGCTCTGCCACTGAGCTAAATCCCCAACCCCCCCCATTCTGTTTTTATGTGGTATGTTTGAGCTACTTATATTCCCTGTACATGCTGATAGGTGAGGCATTAAGTCTATCATTTTAGCATTTTATTCTATTTTCAGATTGTTTTACTTTGAGTTTTTTTGTTTGTTTATTTCTTTGTTTGTTTTTGTTTTTGGAAACAGGGTTTCTTTGTATAATCTTGGCTGTCCTAGAATTAGCTCTGTAGACCAGGCTGGCCTCGAACTCAGAGATCTATCTGCCTCTGCCTCCCGAGTGCTGGGATTAAAGGTGTGTGCCACCACCACCCAGCTTACTTTGAATTTTATGATCATTTTTAGAAGTTTAATTTGAGAGGAGTAGCTGGGAAGAGGAGGCGGGTAATGAGATATATGATCAAAATACATTCTAAACACATGCAAAATGTAATGAGATTCATTCATATTTATAATATATGGTAATACAAATATTTTAAGAAGTTTCTCTACTGTTTTTGAGTACGTCCCTTTGTAGATACTTTATACTGATTACTTTCTGTGCCTTAACAGGAAGGTTTTGAAACTAAGATCTAGACTTAAGAAAAAGAAGAGAAAATGTTATTTGTGTAGCTGAGAACTAGCTGCATGTCATAACATTGTTTGGCTTGTTCTTACAACATTGCAAACAACAGAACGAGGAGGTAACTGGCTAGTAAAGACATTCTCATCACCAGATAAATGAAGTTTCCACACTATTTTAGTTTTTCCTTTGTCTTACTCATTTACATAAATGAGTATGTCACTCAGTAATTGTTAGAATTATATTCCCTACAACCATAGTTCAGTTACAGATGGGAGTTTCGTGGAAATCAGTTGACATGTTCTCTGAGAATCAATTGACTATGAGGAATGTAAGATAAAGTATTATATATTTCATTTGCAAAATTGTGTGCTACACATTCTATCAGGAAAATTTGCAGTGTACTAATGTGAAAACGGCACCCCTCTTCCAACACACTGATGGGGAAGTTGGTAATACCTTGAATTCTATTAATTTAACATTACTTACAAATTTTGGTCTAATATTCAATAAAGTAAGCTGATATCAAGTCAGTGTGCCACTGTGCCCTCCATCCCACACTGTCAACTGGCATTATGGTCTATAAGCTGCAGTGATGTTGGTTGTCTCAGGCAGCCCATTTGTGGCTGTGGTGAAATAATCAGCAAGTACAGCATTCCTTTTGAGTGCAGAGAAAGTTTACGTTAATAATCACTAGGAAAATGGGAAACCGTTCACAGTGAGGTGACATGGGCATGACAATGCTCCATTAACTCCTCTGGCTTTCGATTTGAAAGTGTCTCTATGGAATATGACTCTGTTTCATGTCATGGTATCACGGTGACCCTACAGAAGATGGAGAAGAGAGGGCGTCATCTTTGGCTTCTTGACAGTTGTGGAGATTGAGTCCTGCTCTGCCCATGTCTTAAAGGATTGCCTCAGGTGGCACGGCACAGTATAGATAGAGTAGTAGCACTGTGGCGTTTGAGACATAATGCTTCTAGTTTAAAGAATTTACTTTCATTGTAGTGTGTCTGGATATGTGCACGTGAGTGTTGATGGCGGCCAGAGGCATCAGATCCCCTGTAGTTGGAATTAGAGGCTGTTGTGAGCCTCCTGACATGGGGCTTGATCCTCTGTATGAGTAGTACATGTTCTTAACCACTATTTCTTGAGCACCATTGTACCTTTATGTGTATTTTTTAATTTTATGAAGTATTTTTTGAGTTGACATTATAGTTGACTCAACATAAGGCTGTCTTTGATGTAGTAAGTTTTTAATGTGCTGAGTTGAGTGTTTCATATGTGTATAATACCTTTTTTGCATTGTATTTTTGTGACATGTTTCCATATATTCTAATGAGTTTGTCTTGACTTCTTTCCCTTTAGTTTGATGAGTGGTGTTAAGAACAATGTTGGAAGAGGAATAAATGTTGCCTTGGTAAATGGTAAGAATAATTATTTTACTTTGTTGATGTAATTAATGGGTATATTTATGCCCCACACTAAAATTTACCCTTGGCATCAGAGTAGAAAGCACCACTCAATACTGAAGCCTTCCCAACAAGGGTACCCTCTTGTCCAAACCATTGCAGATGAAGACTTGGGATCTTCTTATGGGTAGCACGTTTTCATGGGCATATTGCAGCCATGTGCATTGTGTGTCGAGCTTCTTGTGAAACTTCAAGCTACTAGTCTGATGCTAAGTGGATGCCCTCTTGCTGCACCTTTTAGAATTCTTACTTAATATGAAGATAGGTAATCAGGAGTAAGGGTGTGTAAAATGACAAAGGATGGTGGACTCTTAATAAGTAGAGGGAAGAATAAAGTCATATTTTTTTGTAAGTTTTCAGTACTGTCCACATTCTTCTCAGAGGTTCATTTGTGCAAATAAGTTCACTGAATTCTGGACATAGTGTGTGTTAAAGAAGTCAGTTTTAAGCATCCAGCCCACGAAGTGCAGACTGCCTTTGTACACTAGCCTCTGTTCAGCCACATGTTTCCTGTAACTGCCTGGGGTGAGTAGAAACTCCCAGCAGCTCAGCCAACCCCCAGCAGGGAAAAGCTCTCTTTGCTTTTATTCATAGGTGATAATTATCTGACTTTGTACTTTCTTTTTCCCAAGTAAAAATTTTAATGTCTCTTCGTGTACTTAATTGATCTTCGAGATAAAATAAGTATACATTTTATTTGGAAAAAAAAAGCTTTAGTATAGATTGTTGTTTTCTGTCGCGCCCCCCTCAACCAGCAAGGAAGACACAACACTGAGCTCTTCTTCTTGTAGTTTATTCAGGCCTTTGAACAATATTCTGACTTCTGAAGAATCCCCCAGGGAAAGCCTCTCCCGGCCTTATATAGGCTCTGGGCAGCCAACCCCAGGTCGCCACGTGGGCACCGCCCAATAGGCTCAAGCATGCGTAAGCAAGCCGCTACAGCCTCACCTGGAGCTGTTTACCAGGGGAGCGCTCGCTGTCGGGATGGCGGGAGGGCGGTAACCAGCGCCACCTGTAAGGCGTGGCTATATGCAGCTCCCTACAGTTTTCGTCCTGATTTAAGTAGATAATTTCTTTGCTGTAGAGGTTATGTATTGGTGGTGATGTCATGGGTTGATGATCGCACATGAACGTGAAGTGTAGCACAGAACTGATCTGAAGTCAGCGATGCATAGCTGTGTGTATGGTTCAGATGGTAAGTTCTAGAAGCAGTTCCTTCTGTCGATGAGTTCATGTCACTCGTTGGGTTAGACCATTTTTTTCTACACTGATATTTCCGTTGTGTGATTTAATATGTATTCTGTCTCTTTCAGGGAAAACGGGGGAAGTGCTAGACACCAAATATTTTGACATGTGGGGAGGAGGTACGTGCAACTTACCCTGTGCTCCTGCTGGCTGACGCTGAACCCATTTGAGAGAGAGCTGTGCGCCTGTTTGCATTTCCATTTTGTTTCCCTCTGTCTGCTCTCGCTGCGTGTCTGGCCGTGTTTAAGTGGGCTGTCATGTTGCATGCCGTTTGGTTATGGTAGGAAGATCGCCTGTGATTGAGATTCCAATGAGATTTGAAGGACATTAGCGCCCCTCTTCTGACAGGGCAACTGACTCAAAGCCCTGAGTCGGTTTCGATTTCTGCCTGAAAGTCAGAATCGTCTGAAGACTAGTATAACCAGTTCACACAGTTTTAGACTGAAATAATCCCATTAATCTATCCAATTTCTACCTTTGAATTCTGCTATTACAGTAGCAAACATTTGAGAAAATACATGGGCTTTTCTTTGTAATTTACTAGACTCAGAACAAGCTATATTTTTCCCTTCCGTGTTTGGGAGTTATAGGAATAGCTTCAAATACTGTCTCCATCAAATACTGGTGAAACTGAAGCAAATACTGGCTCCCCAAAGAATGTTACCCCAAAGAGAAAGGCCTCTTTTTTAAAACAAGGAAAACGTATTTATTTTCATGATTTTGATGGTGTGTAGGTGTGTGTCTGCATGTAGGTATGTACACATGATGCGGGTGCCTGAGGAGGCATGTAGCACTGGACTCCTGGAGCTGGAGTTACAGGTGTTGTGGACCACCTGATGTGGGTACTGGAGCCAGATTCAAGTCCTCCGGAAGAGTAACAAGTTACTCTGGAGTTATCGACTAACGCAAGGGTTAGCCTAACCTCTGAGCCACCTTTCCAGTCCCCAGGATTTCTTCATCTTTAAGGCAGGCAGGCCAACCTGGCTTACCTTTCGGTTCCCTGGCTTCTTTATATATGCCCTACAAGCCAGCAGTTCTCAGGCTTCCAGACATTTATGTTCAGTTTCAGACACGCTAACATGTCCAATATTTCTTCAGCTTTTAATAAGATGCTATGTATTATTTATTTAAGCTTTAGAGAATGTTTCATAACTGTCAGAGGTATATTAAATTACACTGTTCCCATCAATTTTAGATTCTGAGAGTATAATTGCTCTTAGTATAATTTATAACGTAGAAACTCTTCCATGAAGCTGTTGAAATTGGGCATGTAAACAGAGCTCTGGTATGGCTCTCACTGCCCATCACAGGCACCAGACTGCTGCCAAAGACTCTTCCTGGTTCAGAAATAAATAGCAGTTTAGTGCCATCTTTTCATTTCAATGGAAATGATTTGTTGGCATTTATGTTTCTACATTGAAAATGCGGTTTTGGTAAAATATAATCAATTAGAGAAAAATCTTTGGAATCTTTGATGTTGAGAAAAAAATGGGGAAGACTTGCAGTGATATAGTTTTGGAGTACATTTAGACTTGTGGTCTAAAAGGAAACCTAACATTGCAAAGAGTCCGTGACGGAAAATGCTTTAGTACTTGACCAGTCCGTCTGGCAGCACCAGTTTGCACTCAGTGAGCTGGAGTATCGCGACGTTCCTGTGGACTTGATACGGAAGAGGACCAGTGTTGGCCATAATTAGTTTGGCTTTCAGTCACTGTCTGCATTCCTTCCCCCAGTTTGTTACAAAGTGATACACCTAGAAACCATAAATCTGCCTTCTTACATAGGTCTCCGAGGAGTGGATAGAGCAGGGCTTCCTGTTCCCAGAAAAGCACCCATATTAACATTCAAGGCCATGCCGCTTGTGGTCCCCAAAGCTTCACATGAACCTGAGAATCAGGGACTGTAAGCCCAGTAACATATGTTCATGTGGACCTGAGAATCAGGCTTCCTGTGGACTGTAAGCCCTGTATGTATTTCTTCACATGGACCTGAGAATCAGGCTTCCTGTGGACTGTAAACCCGGTTACATACTTCTGAAATCCCTGAGTTCCTCACTTTACAAGAGATGTATTTACATGACTTTACTATGGATTTTTATTGGCCTTGATGGTATGAGTATGAAAGACACAAGATGATTCAGAACTGGGAAATAAATCAGGAAATGGAGGGACCATATTAGAGAATAAATTTGGTAATTTTGCTTAGTATATTTTTTTTCTTCCCTGGGTGGACTCAAAAACCTTGAGTTTTTAAACTTTTCCTAAGATTTGTCTGTCTTACCTGTATATTACTTTTCATCAGATAGTTGTTTTGTGGAAAGTGCATATGACATTAATTTTAGAGATTATTGTGATAGTAATTCCATCATCTACAAAGAAAATCCCCAACCCTTTTTTTCTTTCAGATGTGGCACCGTTCATTGAGTTTCTGAAGAACATACAAGATGGAACGGTCGTGTTAATGGCAACATACGACGATGGAGCAACCAAGTATGTAAAACTAAAGCCGAGCATGGCTTTTGGAGCTATACTTTACCCTTTAAAAAGCAATGCATTTTCATTGAAAAACAGTCTGTTAAGTTGATAAGGTAGCTGTAGATAAGCACTATTGCCTTTTAAAACGTCTTCTTTCCTATCTTTACGTGTAAAGATTCTTCATGTTAGGATGAAATTTAAATCACATTTACATAGTATTTTATACTTTCTTTTATACTGTAACAGTATTAAACTATTTTCTCTAACATCCCTTTTTTGTGGTTTGTGTTAACATTCTTCAGTAACATTTTTATGGCTCCTAGCAGTTTGACCTCTGGGCTCACATTGTGGAACAGCTCCTCTGTAACTGCAAAGGTTTTCATCTAATGAATAATGTGATAACTGTTTTATATAGTTTTTTCTCTTTACTATAACATTATGGTGAATTTCTAAAAGTGAAATTAATAGTCAAGGACATAGATGTGAGGTGTGTGTGTATGTATGTGTATGTGTGTATGCGTACATATGAGTGCTGATACCGATGGAGGCCAGAAGTGTTAGATTCTCTGCAGCTGGAGTTACGGGTGATTGTGAGCCGCCTGCCATGGGTGCTGGGAATCTAATTTGGGTCCCTTGCCCGAACAGTAGCATTCTTACCCACTGAGCCTTCCCTGCAGCCCAGGATTTATATAGTTTTCATAAAGTTTAACAGGTGATAGTTTGTGACTTATTTTCTTGTATTGTGTATGTTGTCAAATGTGGAAAGCATAGACAATCACAAAGAGAAAAAGAAGTTAGATCATCTCATTGTGCAGGATAGCAGTTAAAAACATTGTAGATTCTCTCCATTTCCGATGACTTCCTGCACATAGTCTCTTCGCTTTAAGTATTGTCGATGGCAGCACTTAAAACATACCTTTCCACGTATTTGGTGTATATTTCCTCATATTAAATATTTCTTACAATATAGTTGTTCATGTCTCATTGTTTTAAAATGTATGATTTTATAATCTTAAAAAAATCAATGTGACCTATTTTCTTGAGATAAAAATTTTAAGTGAGATTATTGAGTTAAGGTATGTGTACATTTTTTTAGAGTTTCCAGTTGCAGAATTTTTTTAATGGCTTATTTCATTATTTATGAGATTAGACACGTGTGGGTGTGTGTGTGTGTGTGTGTGTGTGTGTGTGTGTGTGTGCACGCTCATGCTAGATGGGTTTTTTTCTTTTTTTTTTGTATTTTCTTTTATGAATTATCCTTTGACCATTCAGGTTGACCCATATTGATTGGTAAGAACCCTTTATATCTTAAGCTATTGACAAGTTCTTTTATTGAAAATACAGTTTTTGTAGACAGTTTGCTTTTAATTTTGTCAACTTTAGGTACCTTTGACTTCTAGCAGAGTAGGGTAGCATTTACATAGTTGAGCCTGTAGGTTTTTCCTTTTAGTTTCTCTGACTCTTAAACTCAAGAAATATTTTTCCATCTCCTAACTAGATAATTAGTAGATTTTCTCTTGCAGAGATTTTACTCTTTTCCTGTATTTTAAAAACCCATTTGTCATTTCCAGCGGTTTCCAGCGTCTGTGTTGTGTCAGGTTCCAAGATGGCTTTTATTTCTCTAGTTCCCTTCTGTCAGCCTCGTTCTTTCTCTTCCTAAAGACACTGTTTCAGTTGCTCGATGACTGGTTTGTGAAAATGAGTGTGCTTTATTCCTTTTGGGTATTATTTTTTAGAGCATTTTGTGAATGACATTGACATTGCATCTTCACTGATTCAACTAATGATAATGTTCAGTCTGTAAACTCGAAGCTTAATGTGACTGGCAGGTTCAGCTGGTTTTACATAGCTAAATGGTACAGAGTCTAATTAATTAAAGTTTATTCATTAAAAAGGTGACTTGTGCCTTGGTTTGGCTAGATTATGGGTTATTGTATGTGTAATGACAACTTTCAGTGTAAAAGCTCCCTTTCTATCTAGATAGGCAAGACCTTTCTTTTTCACCACATGCTTTTATTACTGAGCCTGATGGGAACTCTGATGAGATAGGATGTTGCCTTGAGAAGGTCACACTGTGGATGCCCTGAAGGCCACCTGAAGCAGGCAGCGAGCCTGAGCAAGTTCCTTAAATCTCAGCTGCGTCCTTGGACTTCCCGCCTGCTGGAGGCCAGCACCCTCGCTGCTTCCCTATTCAAAACAAAAGAGGCAGAGGCGATAGGGAAGAGATGCTGTCTTTTCAGGGTGGGCTCTCAATGCTGTTCAACAGTCCTCATTTCGGGTAAATGGAACAGCAAGACAATGAAAGCGTTCCCTCGTCACCTGATACCAAAATATTTGAAGCTAATTGACATTTTTCTTGTAGTTTTCCAGGCTCAATACACATAGCTTTTAAAACCTTTTATCATATTAGGCTCTTGTTCATTTCCTTTCCTGGCTGCGTTTCTTGGGCATTCTTCAGTTCATTATTGTCTCTCTTTAAATTAAACACAGTGTTCCAGATGTGTCCTGGCTGGAACGGCTACAATGGAGACGCTAACTTGCCATGTTTCAGAGATTACATTTCTTTGAATATTCATGCCGACTGGAATTATATTAGTTTTCTCTAAGCAATCAAATCACATTTTTGGCTCATAAATTTTTGGTCAAGTGAGATTGTTAAATTGTCAGATCTTTTCCTTTGATCTCAGACTTTTTTTTTTTTTTTTTTAAAGCCACTGCCAAGTCAGGTTTTTCTTCATTCAGGACTTGATTTTGTTTAATGTAAATGAAGAACTTTATATTCATTTATTCCTGTTAGATGTGATTGTACTGATTGGGCCTGCTTGGTCTTGAGTCTGACGTGTGTCCTCGGAGGGTTCCGAGATCCAGGCTTTGTACTCACTCCAAAGTCGTTCATGTATCTAAATTTAAGCCCTTGATGAAAATGTTTACCGAGGGCAGCATGCCACCAAACTGGAGACCTGGTTCCTCATGGGATTCTTCTGTTAATCCGCTGCAGGGATGGCTTTGCGGACAACTGCCAAGTGTCCCCACGGTAGGGATAGGCAGGCTCTCCAGTTGCGGCTTAGTTCTTTTACAGCAGCGTTTTCTGAGGCGATCAGTTGCTAACTTGAGGTTCATAGAGGAAACTAATTACAGTGCCCTGATCTGCTGCCATGAGCTGAAGTTTCAGAGATGTCATTTAGCTTGGCCTGATTCAGTCCTGTGCCCGTCCAGCTAGCTCCCCCTTGACGTCTCCCTTCATTGTTACCCTCACAAGGGCTGTGTGTTGTCTTCCGATCCAGAGTTTTGTTAGGGGTTGGAATTTGGTTTATTGGAGTCAGGGTTGTAAGTGTGCAGTCACTTCCGGCTTTCAAGTGCAGTTCTAGATCAAGCTCATGTCCGTTTTTTTTAGCCAACCATGCACTTTACGGCTAAGCCATCATCTCCTGTTTGCCTTAAAAACAAAACAAAACAAAAAACCTAGATAATCAGTTAGTGTGTCCTTCCCTGGGGGAGACTGTTTCTCAGCATTCCTTGGTTGCCTGTGGTGGTCTGTCTAGGGTTGAGGCCTCCTGAGTGCCCCCTCCCTGCCGTGTTAACATGTCTGTTGGTATTCTTGTTCAGGTCATGTTTAGGCATGTTTGAAGAGACTTCATGCCTGCCCCTGCTGACATTTCTAGCTACCGACATTTCTACTCACAGCAGACTTCCTGTTCCTCTGACTCTTACAATCTTTTTGCCTTCTCTTCTACCTGAGCCATGGAAGTGCCAGCATATGGACAGAGCATGTGTATTTATTCACTTAGGAACACACACCACCACACCACCACCAATTAAAGAAAAAGAGTCTGGACATGTGACTCATGCCTTTAGTCCCAGTACTGGGGGGCGGGGGTGAGGAGGTGGGATGGGGAGGTGGTCTACATAGTGAGTTTTAGGACTGCCAAGGCTACATAATGAAACCCTATCTCAAAAGAGAGGGAGGGAGAGACAGAGACAGGGAGGAGAGAGAGGGGGAGGAAGGGAGGGAAGGAGGGAGGAAGGACATGAATTAAATTGGAGAGAGAGAGAGAGAGAGAGAGAGAGAGAGAGAGAGAGAGAGAGAGAGAGAGAGAGAAACCATGAATTAAATTGGAAAAAGATCAATGAAAGGGATATGTGGGAGGATTAGGAGGAAGGAAAAGGAAGGGGAAAATGATGTCATCTCAAAAATAAAAAACAAAGGTTATTTTTAAAAATAAAATATAAGAGTTACAGAAGGAAAACTGGAGTGTTAATACTTTTAACGTCTTAACATCTCCGTTTTTTGATTCTAAAACAATTGCCGCTTCCTTAAATTGTCTTAGTGGTTTCCTTTAGAAATTGTGTGTGTGATGTATGTAGACCCAGAGGCTTAGATCGTCTTTAAAGTACAGACCTGGACTTGGTTGAGTTATGGCTCTCTTTTCTGTCACCCAAGCAATGCTTGCCTCCCTGGGCAGACTGCCTTGATCAGACAGTATTCTGTTCCTCTTTCTGTAACACCAGGGTCCCTTCGTTACACGTCGCTACTCTTTTTGTCCTTGTAGCAGATGCTGTTTTTTGTGGTTTTGAGTTCTGTTTCATTCTGACATGGCTGGTCTTTATAGTATTACGAAAAACTTTGTCTTTAGTAATGTGGTTTACCTTATACTTTTTTTTTTGGGGGGGGGGGGTTCGAGACAAGGTTTCTCTGTGTAGCTTTGTGCCTTTCCTGGAACTCATTCTGTAGCCCAGGCTGGCCTCGAACTCACAGAGATCAGTACCTTATACTTTAAAAGCTTTCCTGTTTTCAATTAAGCCTTTCCTATGATAGCACTAATTTAGAAATTACCACCCTTCCCAGATTTTTACATAGTTAAATTATTAGTTGTATTTGCTTGCTTGTTTTTCATTTATTTATTTTATTTATTTGTTGGGGGTGGAGACAGGGGGTACATGTCACATATGTGAAGGTCAGAGGACAATTTCCAGGAGCTGGCTGTCTCTTGCGATGCAGGCTCCAAGGATCAAACTTAGGCCACGAAGATTGTGGGCATGTGTCCTAACCCACTGAGCCATCTCCTAGGCCCATGCTTGCTTTCAAAGAACTACAACCTCATAAGAATTTCTTAGGAGCTGTGTTTCATTTCTGGTCTTGATAGCCCCCTGTGATTATATTTCTTAGTCTTCAGACTCTAGAAGAGAGTGACTGTTTTCTTCCAGAATTCCTGGTACTTATATTTCCTACATTGTTCTTTCCTGCTGATAAGAATTAATCCCAGAGCACCAGTTCTCCCTTTTCTGTTCTGTGCTTGGGAGGAGAGGCATGGCTTGGCTGGATGCTGTAGGCCTGGTGGGTGTACCTCCTTAAAGAGGCATGGCTTGGCTGGATGCTGTGGGCCTGCTGGGTGTACCTCCTTTCCCAGTAAGGATGGGACCTGAATGGAGACTTCCATCTCCAGTTGTTCCCTGTGTGGTAGGGTATCCACCAGAGGAGACTGCTCGGACATGGTTTTAAGCCAATAGAAAGTCTTTATTAGCCAGCCGGCAACTACACTGGGTGTTCAGGACCCCAGTGATCTCAGCCTTTCTCAGGGTGAGCGTTTAAGCATAAAAACTATGCCCTGGGTTGACATACTTCAGTTAACAAGAACAGTTAGCTGGAAGTGGAACTATAGAAGCCATTTAGAGACTTTCCCAGTACTATGGACTTTGATAGATTGGGTATTTGTTTTCATTTGGCAGGTAGCACTGTCTGGGTGCTGAGTTTTGTGTGGCCTGGATGGGACTTCCATCGTGGAGTCAGTTGTGCTGAGGTTTCAGGGTCTACTAAGGTCTGGGCCTGTGGCACCTGCCTCTGTCTGGCCAGCCCTGGGCAGCAGTAGGACGGCTTTACAGAGCGTGACCCCGGCTTTCTTTCTTTCCTGTTGTGTCATTGGAAAGCCTTTCTTCACTAAAATAGTTGATTCAACATAATCCCTTAAAATATATCACACTTATTTATTGTGGACGTGTGAATGAGCACACACATTCCGTGGTGTGCATATGGAAGTCAGAGGACAGCTTGCCAGAGCTGGTTCTGTACTTCCACCATGGCTATCCTGGAGAACAAACTCAGTTCTTCATGCTTGGTGTCAAGAGCTTTTATCTTCTTGAGCCATCTTGCTGGCCCCCAACATTAAAAAAAGTGTGTGTGTGTGTGTGTGTGTGTGTGTGTAGGCATGTGTGCCCTTGAGGACATCAGGTGTCCTCTTCTCGCTCTCTGCATTATTCCCTTGAGAAAGGGTCTCCAGCTGCACCTGGCACTTACAGTTTCTCAGCTGGGCCATTGGTCAGCAAGCAAGCCTCAGGTATCATCTTGCAGCCTCCATGCTCTCCCTAGCACCAGGGATACAGACGTATGTGGCCTCGCTGGCTTTTAGTGGACATGCTGAGGCTCAAGCCCAGGTCCTCATGTACTCTTATCCACCAAGTCATCTCCTTAGCTTTTTAAACATCAATTCAGAACTCAGCTAGTTAATACCATTAGTAAGTACTAAACACACAGCAAGTCCTTACTACTTCCTTCAGAACCAAAAGCTGGTATCTCCGAGTTTTATGCTGTATTGATTATTCTGGGCTTTTAAAGAGAAGACATTTTGACACCTGTATATGTTACATTGTTTGGACATGGACTGCTTTACATTGATTTAGACTTCCTTCTGAAATATGAAATTGTCCTTTGCTTAAAATAGAATACAACCAAAAGGAACACTGAAATGACCCACAAACTCTACACAGGAAGATCAGGGAGCATTAGAAGTCATCAATAAATGATTTGATAGTTCAGTATAGACCCAGGTGTCTGGGTTTGAGCATTGTGGCCACGATTTGTTTCAGGAAAAGGTAGGAAGCAAGGGTACGAGTCCAGGGGGAAAGGCTGGAGGGAACCAGGGCCAGGTTTCCAACAGTTATTTTTAACTTTTAAATTCTGTGTGCATTTGTGTGCATGTGCGTGCATGCGTGTGTGTGTATGTGTGTGTGTGTGTGTGTGGTGTATGTCTCTGTGCAGAGGTCAGAGCAGGGTATTAGTGCCTTCTATTGCTCTCTGACTTACTGCCTTGAGACAGGGTTTCTTACTGAGCTGAAAGCTAACAAGTTGAGCTGACAGATACTAGTTGTGCACACATACAGTTCTAGAAAGGGTAGATGCTCTTCTCAGATGCATGTGTCCAGATGCCAGCAGTGCCAGTCTTGCTGGCAGGCTTTCTGAGGAGAACTTGGGTCTTCTATGCTAATTCCTTTCTGCACAAGCACATCATTCATAATGTTCTCATGGAAAATGCAAGAGTTAACAGAGTCAAGTTGATTCTTGCTCTGGTTAACTTGACATGGTTTGTCCACATGGATCATAATGTTCACTTGTGAAATTCAAAAGCACAGAAAGATGATTGACCGCACCTTCACTATATGTGTTTTAGTTCATATAAACTCTTTTTATAGGAAACATTTTACTTTCTGTTTTTTAAAATAGGGGAACATACCTGCGTTTGGGTAACCCAACTGTTTGGGGAGCAGTGGTTATTGTGGATTTAAGATTCATTATACTTTCTCTGAGGAATAAATGTGAATGGAGCCCCATGGCTCTCTTAGGAGGCAGTGACGTTGGTGCCCCATGAGCCTGCTGCTGTCAGCCACATCGCACAATATGTTTTATTCTTCTTCCAGGATCACAGCTCCTCCGGCTGTGTTGACAGAAGCAAAGAATTCTTTCAAAAGTAGCCAGAAAGTAGAGCACATAGCAAAACTGCATGTGTAGAAGAACCATGACTTTTTGGGACACAGGACTCAGCCAGTCCTTTCAGAGTTACCATCCAGTGCAGAAGGTGCTCCACAGCAGAGCAAACCATGGGAAGTGATCGCTGAGCCCATGTGGCTGGCCAGAAGCATGTGAGCATCCACGAGGTCTTCACACAGGCTCAGATGGCATGGGCTCTTCTTTTTTTTAATAGCCCACGCGTGCACATGAGTGTGTGTGTGTGTGTGTGTGTGTGTGTGTGTGTGGTGTGTGTACATGTGTACGTGTGTGTACATGCACACAGGTGCCCTCAGAGGCCAGAGGCATTGGACACCTGGAACTGAAGTTTCACAGGGTTGTGAGCCACCCATTGTGGGAACTGGGAACTGAGTCCTTTACAAGAGCTGCAGCAGCCCGCCACTACTGCTCCGTTTCTCCAGTCGCATCATCGTCATCATCATTATTATTATTATTATTATTATTATTATTATTATTATTAATTTTCATGGGCTCTCTTTGAACATAGACAATACACTCCCTTTCAGTTCGCTTGTTCACACTGCGTCTTTTCAGAAGTGAGTCTGACAGGCTGCATATTCCAGGGGCTTTTGCTTATTTTCTCCCTGAGTCTAGTGAACTTCCTCCAGGGTGACACTATGTGGCTGTGTTTGAAACAGTCCCCAGGTCCTGCGGATGTGATTATTTGTGATCTTTGTGAGAGCTGAACGTTACATCAGTGTGTTCCATATTTTATAAAGCGCCCCTTTTAAATGTAAAGCACCCCACGTATCTCGTCAATTTAAGATTGTGTTTTGTCCATTGAGGCATCAGAGAGCTGAAGGCTATGCTGGTGTAAATCGGCACCTTCCTCATCAATTGTCCTGCTGACACACACACACACACACACACACACAGCACCTCAGGTGCTAGCAGGACGGATCTACAGGAATCTATAAAAGGTGGCTTTTTGTTGTCGTTGGTGGTGGTTTTGTTTGTTTATATTGCAGGACTTCATGTCAATTAGCCCGGGTACCTGATCCTTAGTGTTCCTTTTCTAGATTTATAGCTAGTGTTCATCTGCTTTGTTTCTGCTCTTTGTGAGGCAGGAGAGGGAATGGCTCCACGTGTGGGATCCTCACAGGTATTTTTAATGACATCTTTCAGTTGAGAGTTTGTCTGGAGGCTGACTTTTGTCATTGCCTGCCTGATAAACGTTTAGCCCTCATGTGCTTTCTACGTTGGTTTTTATTAAATAACTGAAGTACAGTTTATATATCTATTCTCAAAATTTGTCTTATAAAGACAGTGCTGAGAAGCCTCCGGTACCCATCAGCATTCACTTTTCTTCCATTCACATGGAACTCACAAAGGCTTTGGTGGAGAGTAAGTGAAAGACACTGGTTTTTTAAGAGCTGGATAGCCCTGTAGGCATCTGTTAGCAGGGCCATGGTTTCCCTTGATGATGAATGGACTTGGAAATAACTAAATGAAGACAAATGTTAGGAAATGCAGATGTTTACAGGGTACTCTCTTAACTGCTAGGGTCTTGACTTTGCCTTTCATCACGAAAGTAGGAATGTTGTTTTAGAATTTTTTTTCTGTATTCATTTTTGTATATTTTCTGATTTAATCTGAAATGTTTTCACCCTCATATTCAGTGAGTAAGTATTTAAAAAGTAAGTATTTAAAAAGTGCAATGCCCCGTGTTTATGTCTTGTCCTCTCTTTCAGACTTACTGATGAGGCGCGGAGGCTCATTGCTGAGCTGGGTAGTACGTCCATCACTAGCCTTGGTTTTCGAGATAACTGGGTCTTCTGTGGTGGGAAGGGCATTAAGACAAAAAGCCCCTTTGAACAGGTCAGTGTCTGAGATGTTCATAACTAATGGGCAAGAGTAAATTAGTGAAATTTTCTCATATAATATTCTCACACCAGTTATTTGAAAATTAGATTAAGTGCCAGGCAGTAGTGGTACTCTCCTTTAATCCCAGCACTTGGGAGGCAGAGGCAAGTGGACCTCTGAGTTAGAGGCCAGCTAAGGCTACAAAGAAAAACCTGGTCTCAACCCTTGCCACCCCCAAAAAAGAGGGAAAAAATTAGATAAGCAAATACTGAGTATCTCCAGATAGTTTTTACAAGTTCTTGGCAAATAATTAAAATGATGATGACTTTAAAAACATTTTTTTCAAAACTTAAAATTATTTCCCTCTTATACAACAATGCATTATGCTCTAAGTTACTACGGATTTCAGTTATACTTTGATGCTCGAATCAGCTAATTTTGCAAATATCTCAGAACTGAAATAGAATATAAACTTATTGGCAAATAATCCTTTAAAAATATTTGTAGATTTTTCTTTACAAGCTTTTTTTTTTTTAAGGTTTGCCAGATAGCTCCCAGCCCACAAGGGTCACTCAGTCTTGAGCTGTGGTTTATGTTACTGAGATGAGGGCGAGTGGGTTATGTTACTGCAAGTTAGCAGACCACAAGCATTCGTTAAGCTGTGTCCTGTCGTTGTGTTCCCTCAGCACATAAAGAACAATAAGGATACAAACAAGTACGAAGGATGGCCTGAGGTGGTCGAGATGGAAGGATGCATCCCCCAGAAGCAAGACTGAAGGGAGTGTGGAGAGGAGAGGAACGCACTTTGACCCTGAAGGAGAGCTGGAAAGCAGCCGCTCTGTGTACATATTTTAGTAGCATGCGGCCATCCAGGGTGTGCATGAGCCAGATCGTCTCTGTTGATTCCAGGATTATTTATTGCTAACATAAATGGCTACCTTTGTAAATAGTCTTCATACTGAACAAATCGCTGAGCCATTTTTAAGCACAGTTCCCTAAAAGTACAATGTTTAGACTTGAGTGGCAATAATGTACTTTAATTCTAAAAGCATATTCAGTGGGTAACCAGGCAGGCTGTATAGGCATTGATTTCTATTCTGGTTGCTGTGGAACTATCATGGAAAAAAACATGGCTTTTAGGGAGGAAATTTTGTTCGTACATATGTCTCTGTATACCTGGCATGTGATGACAGTATCCTTTAAATTAAAGAGATTTTTGGCTAGTTGTATGTGTAATGTTATCTTACAGTCTGACTTCTGGTGTACTTCTTTTCATAGTCTTTATTTTTCCTTCCAAGGAAACCAAGAAATAAAATATTTCACATGAAAATTTTCATCAGATTTGTGAAAAGCACAATGATTTTTTTTAATACATTGAAAAATGAGCATTAATGTAGGTGTCACTTGGGGCTCATCTTCTAGAGTTTGTGTTAGTGTGAATTATATGATTTTGTATAAGCTATTTAGAGTAACCCTAGAGGTGGGAGAGAACCGGAGAACCAGGCCCAGTCCCTTCCTCAACCTCAGCAAGTCATTCAAGACAGCTGGGTTAGTGCAGTTCGGGTGATGCAGACATTGGTCTGCTTTGCTACCTTTGTTGACCACGTGGTCTTAGAAGAGGAATTCTTTGCTATCATAGCTTTGATTTGTAAACCAAGAAATTCTTATTTACTTCTAGCTTCATAATAACAACCATTGCCTGCAATTGTAGCAGAGTATTTGAAAAGTCCTGATTACTTTATTAGGGCACTAAATACCTATCATATGCGACATGTATGGAATAGCTTAAAATGCATCATAACCAAAAGTAGTTCTCATGCTGCCTGTCATGGGATGAGGCAGCACTTCAAATTGGAACCTAAAATGTAGGTGGTTCGTATAAAAATCAAAAAGCAGTATTTGCTATTTTGTTAAAAGCTGGAAGCAGTTCAGATACTTCTTGAATATTACTGACCTTGTGGTACCGTTTCTTCCCACAAACTGAATGTAGTAGTTCACAAGAAGACACATCTTCTGTGTTCAGGCAAGTTTTGTACACTTTTAAGAGTTCTGGTGCTTCTATATCCATATAACTCATATCCAGCATGTATGTCTTGACATGTCAAATATTTCCCTTGATTTTGTAAGCCGTTTTACACTTTCAGGGGATTGAAAAATAAATGTTGCAATTTTTTTTTTAAATAATGTAAGTACTCTTGGTTTCACATTGTGAATTTGTGTGTGTGTGTATGTGTATGTGTGTGTATTTGACAAAGTACATACTATACCTGCAAAACATCACGAGTGTCTTTTTGACAAATGGTTTTTTTGTACTTCCTAATGTAAAAAAATTAAGTCTCTGCCATCAAACACAGTAATACTCTGGATATATTTGAACATGTATAGAAGTTAAGTTGCTTGAAAACAGGCTATCCCTTTGAATTTTAAAGACTGGAGAGATGGATTTTACAGTTGTATAAAATGTTAGGAGGGGTGAGATTGGTTATGTAACTGCTACGGTGCAGTCATTTTTGTCTGGATCTGGTCTGTCTTGGTTGCGCCAGCTTAACTCTGGAAGCAATAATGAACTGTTTTACTTTCACATCAGCCTTAGAAGTGAAGTGATGCTCATTTAATGTTGAGAATTTTGTTTATTAAAATCAAAGCTCTAACACTGCCGTGTTGTAGTTGAAGTGATGTGAGAGGGTCGGCTGCGGATGCAGTTCCAGTTAGAATCACAGATGCTTCCCTAGCGGAGGTGGGTGTGGGAGGTGGGTGTTAAGAAAAGGAAGGAGGAACTAAGTGGATGGATATTGGGAAGATAAGAAAAATAAAGAGAATGCTTATATTAATTTTATTTTGGTTAAAGTTAAATTCATCATTTTCTTTTTACTATATTTGTTTTTAAATAAATCAGCAAAAAAAATTGCAATTTTTATGATTTAGCTTGTGTTTTATACTTCAAAGGTCTACACAAATTATAGTGTGACCTCAAAATGGTGCATTGTTCATTCTGTTCTGTCAACCCTCTCTCGTAATCCTCTTTAAATGAAAAAGAAGAGACATGCACTGTGTTCAGTGAGCAAAGCAGTTTAAATGGAAGGACATCTGACATCTTTTCAAGTCAGTATGAAAGAGGGGAAATGCTTGTTTACCCAATCTGCACTCAACCAATTACTTCCATCCACCTCTTCAAATGCATATGGTGTGGAACTGTAGAAGCCAGGAATGGATTTTACCTTTTCTAAAGCATTTCTAAGGATTCTTTTCTTGTTCTTACCAGGATGGCTTTTCTACCATAAACTTGGTTTTGATTGTCACATGCCAAATGATCAGTCAATCCCCACCCCTCAAATCCCTTCTTTCTCCTCTTATTATTCCTTCTTGAAACTCTTGGCACCCACCTGTCAAATCAAGAGTATGAGGGAAGGAAAAGCAGTCAGACTTAAGAGAGTTGCAGTTATTTGTTGCCAGGTAGTATAATGGAGCATCAAAGGTCAGGATTGAGGCTGGGGAAGGCCCCCTGGGGAGTCTTAAGTCCTCCTCTAGTCCAGAAGGTACACCTTGAGAACACTGTAGGGAGGAAGCCCTTCTGTGGTGGTCAGAGGGAAAAAGGATTGGTCAGCCCTGTGGTTAGATTCGGATTTGTCCCATAAGCATGTGATTAACATGAGGAGAGTTGCCAGCCCATTGAGTTGACAGGTACTACTTGTTGCTAATACTAAACTCACTGTCCAGCTCTGCATCAGTCTGGCCGCATGGATGCACTGGACATGGAGAGAACTTAGGGCTGAATTAATAAAGACATTCCAGTATCGATGCAAGCTCCTAACATTTCATAGAATTAGCTTCTATTTGCTTGATAACCAGAGAGAAGAGGGCCTAAGGCCTTAAAGGGGGAAATTCTGGAAGAGGAGATGGTGTATTGCTTAACACCACAGATGTGCCTGAGTGTGCCCTGTGTGTCCACTGGTTATGATGTGAATATTATCAGTTTCCTGTAAAACATAGTACTAGAGTGTTTATGGTGCCAGCCAAATGACAAAATACTCATTAAATCCAGTTACTGTTATTAGCCACGCCTCTTGTAGACTTTTAGATGCAGAAAAGTTACCAAGTGTACATGGGAAGCTTACCAGTTCTACTAAGCCAGAAAGGAACCAGTCAGTGATGGGACAGTGACTTCATTAATGGATGAAATGCAGCTACACTTCAGGCCTTCCTTGATATCCCAAGGCTCCGACTGACTTTCACATTCTATCTCATTCATTACTCAGAACACCAAAGGCCGTGTCACATGCAAAATCCAAGATTTAATTTCTTGCTACGTGGTTAATCAAATCTGATTTTAAAAAGGGCTCTGCTTACCAGGCTAGCTATGGATGAAAGTGTGAGGAACCTTGTGGGGAACACAGACCTTGGTCCCTGCTCCTAACAACTGGCTGTAGGGCAGCGGGAGAGCATCAAGGATAGATAAAGAGACAAGGGGGCTCAGTTGTGGTCTCACTAGCATTTGCCTCTTGCTCAGAAGGGCCTATGAAGAAGGTTCTTGCCATCAGGATGGTCTAGGCAAAGGAGGAATCTCTTTTTTTTTTTTTTTTTTTTTTTTTTTGGTTTTTCGAGACGGTTTCTCTGTGTAGCTTTGCGCCTGTCCTGGAACTCACTTGGTAGCCCAGGCTGGCCTCGAACTCACAGAGATCCTCCTGCCTCTGCCTCCCGAGTGCTGGGATTAAAGGCGTGCGCCACCACCGCCCGGCAACAAAGGAGGAATCTTAAGTGGGGATTTTGACGCTATTATTATTGCTATTATTGTTTGCTTTGGGGGATTTCCAAATACATTTTCCACAATGTGATAACTACCATTCAAATGTGCTTTACCTTGCCTGGGAGACTGGTACCACTGGATACAGCTTAATATGAACAAACTCAACCTAAGGTCAAGTGAAATCTCTGCCAAGTCCTGCCTTTCTTCATCAGCTGTAGCTCAGCAGTGAAATATGATGGCCCACTGTATGCTCACTACTAAAGAGAAATGTTGTCTTCTGTAAAGATATCCCTTCAAGCAGAGAAGGGTTAATACTCACTCCTGGGACTTAGGTTTTAACTAAGAGTCCAATGTGAATCTCAGTGTCTTACCTTAAAACTAAATGTCAAGTTTTGCATTTTGGTTTGTTTATGCATGATGACATTAACATGGAAATCTGAATAATTTTCAAGTTCAGTTCCAATACTACTGTGCTTAGGTTTAGTTCTGTTTATTGGCGACCTGATTTGAGACCTGCATCCTTTGACAAGAACAGAAATGAACAGCAAGAATGTCTTGAGAGTTCAGTTCTGAGCATAGCAAAGATTTAAGAGTGAATCGTGTTGGACACTGTCATCTGGATATGTTCAATTCATGGTCAAGCCAGTAGTCAGTAGTGCTGGTAAGTTGGGAAGTCCAAGACTACAGTGTAAGAGGTTCAGTTGGTGAGTTTCCTTAGCTGTGAGGAATAGGATCTAGGTCCCTGCTCTAGAGAATGTGCTCTGCCCCAATGGTTTTCTACTCTTCAGCAGGTAGAAGATGTGAGATACCAAATAAGTGAATAAAATTGGAAACTCTTGGTCAACATGAGTGGTCAATTACATATTTTGCAAATACTGTCAGAATTCTATTATTATGGAAGTATTCTGGAGTAGGTTCCCTATGGTTCTAAATCCCAGGACGTGTTGAATATGGGACACAGTGGCAGGTATTGTGGCAACTAGAATTTTGAGGTTTCTATATTAAGTCAATGAAATTTAAAGTAGTATCTTGAGAAATAATAGGTTGGTTATTTGAAGAGAGAAAACATTTTTAAGTTGGCAGAAGGAAGAATTTCTCAAAATAATGAGATTTGGTTTTGTGAAATCATCCTATACTCATTAGATAGAAGGCATGTCAGAGACTATGTATCCATCCCATTGACTTCAGTTTTCCCATTTTGCAGTCTTAAAGTATGCTATTTTTTTTTCCCAAAGAGCTTGAGTGGAGCAAATATTAGTTTTCTGGAGAGCTTTAGATGTGGGGATGGTAGTGCATAGGACTAGTGAAGAGTGGAGATTATGTACTAAGAAAAGGAGATCATTGATTTAATTTGTGTGTCCCTCTGCTTGCCTTAGAGTTTAAGTTGTCTTGAGATATCCAGTGAAATACGGTGATGGCCTTCGCTCATCAGAAAAACTCAACAGGGACACAGGTTTACCTTTTCTTATCATAGATACCCAGAACTAGGCAGATATACCTATATAGATATATCTGTAGAGTATGACCACAGCTGTTAGGTTGTTACTAATCTTTCTCAGCAGCTGTGGAGGTCAGTCACCCCTGGTGCTAGACCAGCCATTTAACGGAGAATAGACTGTCTTTATCCCGCGACATTTTGCTTCCACTTCTTACAAATCAGATGCTTCCACTTACTGTGCTCATTCAAAAGACACATACAAACATTTGTTTGTCGACTCGATTCATATTTACTGCTGTGCTCTCTTATAATCACTCAGAGGGCTACTTTCTCTAGCATTTCTTTTCAAAGCTTTAACCTGGTGCAAACCCGCTTCTGGTAGTTTTACTTTGTCTGTGAAGATAAACCATTACAAATGACAAATGTTACCCATTTTCTAAAAAGAATGCCTTGTGAAGCAGTTGGGCTCTAACCACATCAGCAAGGATGTATTTATTTTATGCTGACTTAAATTGCTTTGTTATTTCCTCAAATCATTTCTTCTTGGAAGATTGATAGCTTCTTGGGTATTCCAACTGTTAGTGCTGTTGGGATCTAAAATAGAGGCTAGCTTCAATCACCTTGAACTCCTTAACCAAGTTTATATAACCAAACTATGAAGAAACATCTGTAATTTGACTCTATTTACAGAGCCCTCAAAGTCTTGACATCATGTAAACCTAGTCCACTGATGTAGAGTAACACCGTGGCTGTGGATGGCACAGATGCCACTGGTCCATCCTGTGTGAGCATGGTTGGCTGCTTGACTGACAGTTATTATGCTTACCTCCCTCATCTGCGAAATGGAGCCACAGTAATGGTGCCTAATTTATGGAGTTGTTGTGAAGAATGTGTGTGTGTGTGTGTGTGTGTGTGTGTGTGTGTGTATTCACATACACGCACATATAAATATATGAATGAATGAAATTTAATACATGTATACATATATATGTATGTATATGAATGATATTGATTTTGGCCCATGCCAGCACTACAGCAAATGCTATAAGGTGTTTACTAAAGTTATATTTTCGTTCAAAGGAAATGAGTCTCTCCCATCTTTCTCTGGTATCCCCCTATGCCCCCTTTCATGCTTTGTTTGACACAGCCCTGCTCTTTAGCCAAGACATGTTATACTTGCAGCATAGTAAAATTGAAATTAAAACAAGAAGCAATACAACTTTACTTTCCTTAGAAAGACTTGTTTTGGGGATTATTTTTGGTACTTGGAGAAAGAATTTGAATTTTTCTTTCATCAGATTAGCTTAGCAGATCATAGCGCTCCAAGTTAAGGAACTAATTAACTAGTGGCTTGTTTTCCAGTCTTTGAGCACTTATGGGAGGTGACACAAAAACTAGCAACCCACAAAGAGCCGGCCCTTGTGCTTCTATGCCTCTCATTTAGTAAATAATAATTTGGTTGAATCTTAAGGGTCACAATTGAATGTTCAGTACTGATCTTAACAGTAGAACTAACTGTTCATGTCAGTACTAACAATGCGTCAGAAAACGTGTGTTTCCAAAATATGTGCTGTGAGTATCACATGGTTCTAAAGCTGCAAGGACATGTCAAATCAGGGCATGTAAACATATATAATGACATGTCCTTATTCTTGGTATTGTGTATAGTTCCTTAAACTATGGAACAAAGCAAATACCATCCAAATTGAGAGTAGGGAATACTGTGGTGTTTATATTCAAAAGAATGAATAGGTTCTATAGTGTACTGGTATCAGAGAAATGCTTTCCATATTCCTAAAGCAGAGGTTACAGATAATGCTATTGTTTTTGTTAATTTTTTTTTAAAAGATAGAGTCTCACCATGTAGCCCTGGCTAGATTGGAACTCTCCATATAGACCAGGCTGGCTTGGAATGCACAGAGATCTGCTTGCCTCCACCTCTTGAGTGCTGGAATTAAAGGTGTGTGCCACCATACCTGGTTTATTTTTCCTTAATTTGATTTTAAGATGATCCATTGTCTCTTATAAGTTCCAAATCAGAAAAAAAAAAAAAGCTTAAACTCTTCAGTTGAAAAAATAATACCTTAGTGGAACTGCTCCCACATACATAGTCCACAGTATTTGGGTTTGATCTGTCTGTCTGTGAGTTCTATGTGAGGCCAGACTCTGCCAACACATCACTAGAACTAGGCATGGTGGTCCTTCTTGGTCCCTTTCCGGGTAAATTAACACCCTGGTTTTCCTCTACACATAATCCTCTCCTCTCTACTCTCAAACTGCCTGAATGAGTTGGAGTCAAAACTTACTGCTGGGCTCAGGTTGCCACTAGACAGATAAGAAAGAGCACTGGTTGCCCATCCCCAACTCCCAGTTGTCATTGTGATTGGCTTAGATATATGCACATTTAACCAGTCAATGCTAACATCAACTCAGATCTTTGCCAGACCTTCTGGGAAGGAAACTTCCCCCTATCGTTAGTGTACATAACAAGAAAATGACCTCTATTTTTTCCTGGAAGGTGGTGGCCATGTGACCAAGAGAAGCAGAGATGGAGCTGCTAGGGTTGCAAGAATTTGAGGCACACAGCTGCAGAGCCTGGCATTCAGGACAGTGGCAGAAATCAGCTGAAAGCGATGAGACCTGAACCTGAGGACTGTGGTGGACACTTACTGATGACGCTCCCTCTGATGGAATTAAAATTGTGAAGTTTTCAATCTCTGAGTCAACATGGTTCCTTTAATGTCTAAGTCAGTCTAGTCCGCCTTTGTTGCTATTTGCAACTTAAAGATAGATAGGTGAAAAACGGAAGGATAATTGCAGGGGTGGTGTCAAAGGGAAGAAGGTGGACAATCTAGAGCCACCGTGGGAGTGAGAAGTCCCTCCTTGGTATCCTCGAAAGGACAGCCAAGTGGGCACTGGGTTTTTAAAGCAATGGTTGGAGTTACGAGCTGTTAGTGAATCAGAGATTGACTGATTCTCAGTCAGCTGATAGCGTAGTTCGAGAAGTTTTCTAGGAAGTAGGGTAAGTAGTTAATGCCCTATAGTCTTTCCCTTTTAAAGTAAAAGGTGATTATTTTCAGTGCAGATAAATTAGTTACTTTGCAAAAAGAGCGTAAGAGTACCTCACCCCACACTGTAGTCAGAGAATAACAAGGAATGGGAAGCAATTCTTTCAAATTAGCATGGTATTTGTTCATTTGCCATGCCCATATTTCTCTTAAGCAAATGGTCACTGTTAGACTTTAATAAGGGTCACAATGAAATGTGCAGTCTTGATTTTTTTTTAAACAACAGAATTTGAGATATCTTCCATAGGTTTGCTTTTCAAATTGTTGCTCAATATTGGTTTAAAAAAATAATAGGAAATAGATTAAAATCTTTGATAAATATCTTATTAATAAAAAATATTATTTGCTTGTGTCCATCCTGAGCTTAGAAAAACTATTTTTCCATATAATTCTGAATTATTTAACAAAATGTGAAAGTATAAGCATTTACATTAAAATATAACCTTAAATACAGCCCTGTGATATCTCACTAGGTATCTTGTGAAATATAAATGTATATATATGTAGATATTGAAACAAGACAGAGGGGTTGGGGATTTAGCTCAGTGATAGAGCACTTGCTTAGCAAACACAAGACCCTGGTTTAGATCCAAAAAGAAAAAAGAAAAACAGCACTCAACATTCAAATGGAAAGGCAACATTGCATAAAATATAATAAATACCCAGGGTATCAAGTTCACCATTATTCTGACTTAGATTCCTTTTCCCAACTAATACCTTTACTATGAAATTTATTATAACAAAGCAGAGAGAAGGTTGAAAAGAGAATTCAGTTATCTGGCTATCAAAATAACACAATCTTTAATATTTTATAACATACTTTAATCTATAGCATAGAAAACTGTCATTTTCAAAACAAACAGGGATACACAGAGAAACCCTGTCTTGAAAAAACAAGGAAAAAAAAGTTTTGTTTTTCTTAAAAGAAGAAAGAAAGCTGTCATTTTGGCAAGAAATACACATCCAGGCAACTGCCTCAATTATCTTCCTTCAATGTTGTAAGAAAGAATTAGTGTTATGAAAAAGAAGGCTATTCTTATTTCTTGACATAACTGTATTATTCTAGCACTCTAAGACTTTAACAATAAATGTCTTTAATTCTTAGTATATGTCACATAAGTTAAATACTATATTTACAAATCATAAAACTTTTAAAGCAAAAATACTATACAAAATACTGTCTTTACATAATTAAGGGGCTTTATCTCTTTACTCCCATTTTTTCTCATATCTTTTTAAGAATCTCACCTCCCAGTATTTCACAGCTGAATTTTTAACGGTAGAAACTAGTCTACAACAAAAGGATAATTTAATCTGAAGATTAAAAGTGAGATAAACTTTACAGAGGTTTTTTTTTTTTTTCTTTCACTCCTTAGACGAATCCTCTTGGTTAAAGGCACTTAAAAATCCAATTCATGCTTCACTTCTTACATTTTGATTTTTTTCATTACTTAACATCTTTAAAAATACTTTAAAGGGACATTGTATCTCTTAGTGAGGATTCTTTCCAATGGCTCTTCTTTTGCAGTCTGGGAAAGCATAAAGCAAGCCCCTGCCCCATAGTTCATTTTCAGCCTCTTCTGTCTATGCACAAACACTTAGTATAATTAATTCTTTCAAAATACTGAGGAAAAATGCAAATCATGTATACTGCTCCTTGCTCCTTTAAGAGATGTCTTTTTTAAAAAATGATGGCTGTGCAAGCACCATGACTGATTTGATTTCTCTATCTGTGTCCCTGGTCTAGGCTCTTATCCTAAGCCTGGACCAGGTCTCTGGGATAAGGGCTTTTTGCTTTCTTTCTTCCTTTCTCTTCTTTTCTTTTCTTTTCTTTTCCTTTCCTTTCTTCTCTCCCTCCCTCCCTCCCTCCCTCCCTTGCTATCTCCCTCTCTCTCTCTCTTTCTATTGCTTAGGGGACAGATTGATGTTCCCTATATGTCAATGTCTATTCCCCAAACCATCCAAAGGTGACTGCCAACCTTTTCAACGTTAGAATCCCAAGCAGTCCTCACGATCATCTTGTGATTGGATGTTTCTCAGACAGAAGAAATCGCAGATTGGCCCAGGGATCTGCTTCTCCAGCCCTGCACAGTAGGGGGCGCCCTCCAGATTGCAAACGTTGGTTGCTACTGAGGAGTCTCACGCTAGGCTGGAAGGAGAGGTTACTTACAAGTGTGGACGTCAGTCATGCTTTCACACCTCCTGCAGCGGACATAGCAGCACCAGATAAACTTACACTCACACCTCTCCACGTGCCTGACCACGTGGGTGTTGTAGCCTCGGCCACAGCAGAGGAGGTTGCAGCCATCAGCACCTCCGGATGTACGGTTGCACTCTCTGCCCTGTGTCCCAGGAATACCCAGTTTCTTGTTCTCCACACAGTAGTTGGGAGACTTATGAACGTACAGCAGGTCGTCCTTGTGAATGGGTGTCTGTCTCTGATCTTTTTCTCTCCTGCGCATTTTCCTCTTGGTTTTGTCTGAAATCTGGATGCTGTTCTCGTATTTATCCTTTAAAAACTGCCCAATCTTTTCAAAAGAAGACATAGTTTTCCAGCAGGTTTTCACAGCACAGGAGCCGGAAACTCCATGGCAGCGGCAGTCCACAGACATCAATTTGGCGACAGCCTAAAACCGACAAGGACTGTGTTCAGATGCCATTTGTGCCGTTTTTCATTCAACACCAGAAACAGTTAACGTAGCCACTCGAGTTTCTTGCTCTTTCCTCCATAAAAATGATGGTTTGAACATAAACCATCTTTAAGGTTGTTTAGAGTTTAAATATTTTGTCATTTATTTCTATCTAAATGTTTTGAGTCTCCATAGAAAACCTTCCCATACTACATTAAAAACATTAGGGGTGGTACGGGACAGTGAGCTACCCTTGAGTGCCACCGAGCCTGAAGACCTGAGTTGGAACCCTGGGAAACCACGTGGTAGAAGGAGAGAACCAGTTACCGCAAGGCACCACGCGTGCACCATGGCATGTGCATAACTCCCTATACTAAATAAATAGTTACACAAAAACTGTGAAATAAATTTTGCTATCAGGACAGCCACTTTTACGACTTACCAAAGATGATCTGAAATCTCGTAGGGAAAAGTACTCTTATTTCTAATACCTCAAGCGTTTGGTGGTGAGGAAGGATGCTGGTGCTTGCCTGTATGTTTCTGATACCATTTAAAGTCTTGCCATTCAAAGTATAGTTCATGGACCACCAGCTCCAGCATCCCTTGTAAGAAGTGTAGACAACCCTGCTCTTAAGCCAGATATACAGAATGAAAACTACATTTTAAACCAGAGCCCCAGGTGATTATCATGCAAAGCACTAACAACGTAGTTGACATGACTTTCACAGTACACACAGAAACATCAGAAGAGTTTTCCTAGTAACCCGTTCTCAAACCCCTGGAATCTGATTGGCTGCAGTGAGATGCTTATATGATACGGTGGCATCCTGCAGCAATGACACCTATTGGTTGATTCTATTGAGCCTTCCTAGGTTTGATCACTATAGTGTTAATTACGGCAGAGGGTAAAGGGGAGGGAGAACATGCTATGCCCTGGCCACAGACCACACAAGAAACCCTGCCTCAAGTTAGATTATCTAAGGGAGAAGGAGCCACGGTGTAGCAGCCGCTGACAAGTTCTTCTGCTTTTCTGGAAAATTAATTGAAAACATAGTTCCTATCCTTGCTGGATAAATAGCATTATATTAACCCAAAAACTAGAAAGAGAATAAAGTGCCTATAATCACAACTTTTGGTAGGTTGAGGCAGGAAGGCTGTGAACTTGAGGCTAGCCTGGGCAACATAGTGAGCCCAGGCCAGCCTAGGCTGCAGAGTGGGAACTTGTCTGAAGAAAAGGAAAAGACGACCATGTTTATGTAATTTTAGATTCATTTCTAAGTGCTGAGTTCAATTTATCCAACCTGGAACACTAACCAAGCTTACACACACTTGTACCAGCCCATTGTTTGAGGTGTGGGAAGGTCTACACGCTCCTGTCCTTAATAAAGTTAGAGTAAAAGTTAAGATGAAATTTTCAATGAGCCTGAAATAACAAGAGTTCTAAAGTTTTAGGTCTCTAACCTCTTACATGTCAACATTGCTTCCTGCAGTCCCCAGACGATGGCAGAGCAGATGAATAAATCGTCAGGATTAGTTGTAGAGTTGACACTCTGTCAACATGCTGGGCAAATGAAAAATGAAGCTACCCATTCAATAACTTGAAAATTATGCATATAATGTCATGAAAGAGGTTTAAATCCCACTTACAGTTCTTATCAAAACTACAAAATAACCAAGACTTTATTACTATGGATATGTCTGCAGAA
>CABHPQ010170550.1:0-40037 GCA_902168405.1 Peromyscus aztecus | reverse complement strand
AAGCAGTAACAGATGATGTTTCAACATTTGACTTTAAAAAAAAAAAAGCTAAGTGAAGTGCAGCAAAGTAAGTTTATTTATCCATTTTTTCATATATAATGATAATAGAGCACCTGCCATGGCAAAAGAAAAAATCTGCAAATCAGACTGTGCTAAGGAGATGAAAAAGAAGCCAAGAACATCGATCCACTTACGCTTTCCATCCTTTCTGAGTGAGGAAGCTGTTTTCTGTGTGTCTCGTGAACTTTTCATTAATTCGGGGGATATGAAGATAAATCGCTCTATTTTCTTACAGCATCAGTGCTTTGCTGTCTATCAGTAGAGAAGGTAGAGTCTGCTTTAATTAGTACCAAACCCTTTTCTCTATTGAAGAACAACATAGTCCTAGGATTCATGTAAAATGCAGCTTGAATTATTAAAAAAGGAAAAAGTTGAAAGGAGATAAATTTTTAAATCAAAATTACTTTTAAATCTCCAATAAAAACATATTATTGCAGTTATTATTTCTTTTCTGCAAGTCTTCATTAAAGGTAAAATGTATTAATGTATTTCATTCATAGTAGAAACTTTTTAGGTGATAGTGAATACATATTCTTCAAGGTTTAAATATATGAAAATCTTTTTACTTAAAAATTTAAAAGCATATTCATTGCTAGCATTTTCACGAGAATTGAAATGTTAGCTTTCTTTCTTTCTTATTTTCTTTCTCTTTTTATTTTGTTTGTTTGTAAAGATGGTATCTCATACTCCCAGGCTAGCCTCAAATGTACTATGTTGGCTTTGAAGTTCTTACCTTCCTGTCTTTACCTCCTGAGCACTGCTGGAATTATAGGTGTGTGGCATCATGCCTGACTTATGCAGGTTAACTATTGAACCCAGAGCTTTAAGCTGCCCAAGAACTCTACAGTCAGAGCTATATCCTTAGTCCCAAAAAGTTGATTTTCTAAATTTTTGTGAACCAAGAGCTTTCATTTTGGCTACAACTACTGTTCTCCATTCCTAAAATTTCCTTCTCACTTAAAAGATTAGATACAGAAAATGAGAATATTAACTCATTGGAGATCATTTCTTGGGGCCTTCTTTTTCTCTATACCCATCAGTTTGTGGCAATCTAACAGATAGCACTTACTTGTGGTTCTAAAATGACACAAATCACTGAATGGACTGGGGAAAGTCCATGCAGATGTCTTCTTGGTGTGACACAGCTGTTTCACTGTGAACTCACTACAGTTGTGCTTCACAAGATCTACATGAGATCTGGCCATCAAGTTTTTGCCATTAATGGAGAAAGAGATCATGAAGGGATTTTTGGCAGTTAATGGTTGTTGGAAGAGGGGCTGATATTTTCTTTAGTACTGTAACCACTATTAAGTTGAAGCAGTAGCTGAGAAATTGTCCATGTTCTACATAATAGCTTTCTACCTGTCCTAGTATATGAAAGTCTCATTAAACTTAATGAATCATATATAAAAAGACTTCTCTAATGAAAAGTTCCTATAGGAGAAGAGGTCGTTGAAAAAGGAGATGAGAGAATAAATGAATAAAACTACTGAACAACAGCAACAAAATCAATCCATGAGTATTCATATTATTAATGCTACAAAATGACAAAAATGTACACGGGAATTTCTTTAGTTTTTCATGGTAAGTACAATCTGTATTGTGAATATCTTTATAGAATGAAAGAAACTTTGTGTGCCTTTAAGTTACTCCAGTTCTATGAGAAAGTCCATGTACCCCATGAGCCTGTAAAGTTATCTGAAGGAGAATAGCAGAATGACACCCCAGTATGTTCTCACTGCCCACAGGGTCATCACTGTGATGCTTTCTCCTATTTCAGAAGACAACATCAGAACATGCCCTCTTCTGCAAACACGGAGTATTATCCAAAGTGAGATGTTTGTCAAATGTGATGAATTATTTTTTTATTGGATAACCAGTTGGTGAAGCTCTTTCCTAGGACTGACTATTTCTCCTGCTCTAAGTCCTCCTTAGTTGCCTGTAGCTCTTTGTGTAGGATTGAGGCCTCATTAGCCATGTTTCCTGAAAGTTACAACACATTGCTTCTTTACAGTCAGTACACACACACACACACACACACACACACACACACACACACACATCTTGCCCCAGATTGACTCTTTACAGATATCAAGCATGAGTTCACAGACTCTCAAAGATCAAGACAAAATATTTAACTTTTCTCTCCCAATAACAGTACTATCTTTCCTGCATTCCCAATTTCCATATCAAATGTAATCATGTACATGATCAGAATCTGAAGACAAAATCTTCCCTATGGCAAAAGGGATCCATGAAATCTGGAAGATTTTCTATATAGCTATAGAAACCTGGCTTCTATTTCCGGCTTCAATACATTCCTCATATTTATTTTTTCACAGTAATGCCTGAGGCATTTTGCTTTGTTCTTTTGTACATGTTAGGCAAGTGCTTTATCGTTGAGCTATGACCTATAGAAAACAGGTGAGTAAACATAGTCCAGTTGGTTATCTCACATGTGTAAATTATTTTTCACTTATAAGTAGTTGAGGGGTTGGCTGAGAGTTAGCCACTTTCTGCAAGAATAGGTAGGTCTATATCCACATTATGTCAGACCTCAGATTGCTACATGTAATAGACACTTTAGACCAGCTAAAAACTGGTAGATGATTGGATATAACTGTGAAGGTGGGCGAAAATAATTGAAAATAAAACACAGTGACTGAGTGACTGACAGTATTAATACTGTAAGTAGAAGTGAAAGACTTGGAGAATTAAAAAAAAAACTGGAAACATGCTAGCCTAACTAGATCATTTGGTGAGACTTGATAGAAGACATGTCATCTAGCATGCTTCAAAGTATTCTGGAGGAATCCTTCTCAAAACTAACTACATTATAAAGAACACTGAAAGTCTTTAATTTATGTCATCTTTCATATGGGTTCATTTTGAGTTAAAAATAGGTATTTGCAAGTTATGTAATATAGTAGGAACATTGTTGTCTAACTACAACTCATGAGTGCTCTTTAATGCACAAATATTATTGGGCCAAAGTCTACATTTGCATATAAGACTGCTTATTGCTTAAAGTTTCACATTAACTTTCCCATAAAAACACTCTCACAATTTCTACTTTGACCTTTCTTAAATGAAATGAAAATTAAAACATAAAATAGTATTATGAATGTATTTCATGATTGATATCTTTTTCACAGCGTTTACAGGATTTTTACCCATAATTTTTCCAAATAGTCTATGATTTTAGTTGCTAATTTTATCACTTTCAAAATATTCCATGTACTTCTTGTCATGGCAGTTTTATAACAATGTTTTGTATATTTAAATAATAAAAATATAAAAGCAGAAATTATAGGCAAAATACACAAAGTACTATTGGTGCTTTATGAAGCTGGTTGTGGATACACAGGTGTGTTTTGCTGCTATTACTAACGTTGTGTCTATATATTCTATTTTTAAACAACTAAGATCAATTAGAAAATGAAACAGAAAAATAAGCATTTCTCTTAATGAGTGTACAAGACTATTGCCAGTAATGTAAGAACAAAATATCCCCAACTTCTCTTTTAGGCTTCAACAGATACCCAACAGTTGAGAATTTAGTCAGGAAAGGGCAGTGTTAGTCAGTGTGGGAAAAGTGAAGTTAATGGAGTTACTGTAAGGAAGGTCCTTCTCCATTTGTAGGCAGATATCTTTCTCTTCTCTTCATTTGTAAGTTTCCTCAGTGAATGGAGAGCCCAACTTTCATCAGAGCTGAATTTCTAAGGCTTAGGAGAGTGCTGGCACACTGCAATCAATTAAATATTTATTTAAAAATAAAAGAATATTAAATAACAAATATGTGCATTCATTTTACTTGTGCTTCTATTATTTAAGAAATCATGTAGATCTCATTTCAGTATTTTCTTTTGTTCATCTTGCTGTTGCATCTAGTTACTCAGAATTAATTGGATAACAGTATGTTCTGGCTCCAGGTTTTAGTCATGTGGTGAGTCATATGATGAATTTCTGAGGGTACATGTGACACTTGCTGTTTTAAGAGAAGAAATTAAGTTATGTACATAAGCTCTCAACAGGAAAAAAAGCTTTGACGTTTTTGAAAGTATTCTAAAATTTCTACCAGAATTACAGCAATTATTTAAACAACTAAAAAATTTACAATCACAGTTTATCAAGAAAATGAAAAAAAGCATTTGAAAACCTTACTGCCATTGCAATAAGTCTTTAGAATCTTAAGAACATTGATGTGCTTAGACTATTATTTCATGATAAATAACTAGCATGGCAGTAATACTGAGTGCTTTATACTAAGTATTTGTTTCCAAGATTAAGTTATTCCATCCACAGAGACATGAAACATAATAACCCTATGATCCCACAATATCAGTTCATTAGCATGCCAACTTGCAAATTTTCCTCTCCAGCTGTTCCTTGTGAAATTCAGAGATGAAAGAATTTTTAAAATATATTTACATTTCAAAATGTTAAAGATAAGTGTTTTCACTGATCATCTCCATCATTTAGAACTTTGTAACTCTTTTCCATTGGGATTTACCTGCTGAGTCCATGTCTACATGGTGGCATAGAATTAAAACTAAAATTAGAAAATTTAACAATCCTCATGGTTCTCAAATACCTGGAATCCTGGCATTGTGTGGATAAAACACTTGGCAGATAATCCTCCAAGTGTTATTTGCACTCAGAATCATTTCTGTACAGTAACAAAATTGGTTGGAGCAGTCTCCCTACTGTGCAACAATTTTCATAACAAAGCACAATCATGAATATGAGAATCTGTCTAGAGGCCTGGTAAATATGCCTGAGTCATGCAAACTTATTGGTATATTTTATAAGGTCTCTGCATATAAACACACACATGTGTGTATATGCACACACATGTGCACACGCATATGTGCACACACACTCATGTATGTATACTTACAAACAGGCATACATACACAATCATATTCTAAAAAGTTTTTTTAAAAATAACTTTCTTCTTCTAAAAAATTCTTGTAAGTTGGTGTGGTCTTTCATACATGGAAAGAGAAATTAATTTCTTAAAAAAGTTTTAATGCTCTATCAATTTACATTGGTTTCAGATTTTATTTATTATATTTATGTAGTTTTTTATTTTTAGTGTGTTGGCTATCTTTCTATATGGGCTGTTGACTTTATTCCTTTAAGCCAGAATTTACATAATAAAAAGCTTCCCTTCCTGCTTAAGCTGGCTGGCCAGTGAGTTCAGTGAAACTGCCTGTATCCACCCCCATGGCCAAGGTTATAGCTAAGTGATCAGCCATACTTGTTTTTTTATATGGATGCAGGGAATTTGAACTCAGATCCTCATTCTCCCATAGCAATCACTCTTACTCACTAAGCCGTCTGTTTAACCCCTGTCAGAAGCATTTTGAGTTCTAAAACCTTTTCTCTTAAACTTTTATGAAAATTCATTCTGCAAAAATCTATGATTTTCATAAAAGTATGATAAGTGGCATTCACACATTGGTGGTAACCAACAGCTGTCGAGTTGGACTTAATTCCCACTCAACAAGAGCGAAATTATGTTTGGTACTAGAAAACGAGGCAATTTCCTGGAGCTATTGAGATCAGGGCCTTGAAAAGAATCTATTACAACTTTGCTAGACCATAGTTTCTTATTTCATTCTAAATCTTATCTTTATACCCACCAATAAATATACCGAGCAACCCTCATCAAAGAAGCCTCTCTTATAGCAAATGCAGACCATTACAGAAAACAACTAGACACAGTACAGAGAACAATGATCATGTGGAGTGCAGCCCCAATAGATACATCAACATCACACTTCCAGCATATATGACCCAGGGAACATCACAGAAGATGGGTTCAAAGGATGGTAGGAGCCAGAACATCAGGAAGTTGACTGTGAAACAGTATCTCCTAGAAACTACTGTATAAACATGATCAAGTCAATGGTAATATCAATGGACATGTTTGTACCAGGCTATTGCTTTTGAGCCACCAACAGCTTCCAAATCATGACACAGAGACTTCTTACTATTTATAAATGCTCAACCTAGCTTAGGCTCACTTCTGGCTAGCTCTTTTAACTTAAATTAACCTGTATCTCCATGTTTGATGTCAAAATACTCTTCAGATCTCCAACTCCTTTCAGCTTTGTTGACTGCACCACACTTCTTTCTCATAGAGTGGTTCCACTCCTTGTTAGCAGCTTTCCTTTGCTGTGGCATCTCTAACATCTTGGGGTCTCCAAGGCAATACAGGTTTCACCATCGCAGCTTCACATAATGGTATCTATGGGTCTCCTAGCAGGGACACCTTTGCCATATGTCTGGCCTCAGTGGTTCTCCTTAGTCCTTTTCTTCTATCCTTGACTCTAAAGCCAGAACCATGTGTCCAAAGGTGCCAAATTCTGCTGCCTGCTGGTGGTGGAACATGGCCCTCTCATTCAACTACTTCTTCACCAACTTTCTGTTATCTATGGTTCCCTTCACTGCCTAAGATTGGCTGTACTGTAATTCAATCTGCAGACCAGGCTGGCCTTGAACTTAGAGATTCACTATCCTCTGCTTTCTGGGTATTGGGTTTAAAGGAGTGCACCAGCACACCTTGACCTGAGCTGTTCTTTAATTCCTTTTCATAAGTTGGAAGCCTAGCTGGGTGGAGCTTTTCCCTGAGGTCACCACTCCCTTTATTCTACTTAACAGCCAGCTCTTCTTTACTATACTGTCTCCTTGAACATAGGACTTAGCTCCATTCCTCTTCCTGGTGCCCCTTTTCTTCTCAATCTGTACATTTTGGGTTTTTTTTTCCTTGCTCAGCTTGCTCCTTTTCATCATAGATCTTCATAAGAGTGACTGCTAATAATCACATTACTTTATTTTACAATATAATTCAACTTTACATATCAGTCATGGATTCCCCCATTCTCCCCATTCCCGCCCCGCCCCCCTCCCCACAGCCCACCCCCCATTTCCATCTCCTCCAGGGCAAAGACTCCCCAGAGGATTGAGATTAACCTGGTGGACTCATTCCAGGCAGGTCCAGTCCCCTCCTCCCAGGCTGAGCCAAGCTTCTCTGCTAAGCCCCAGGTTTCAAACAGTCAATTCATGCACTGAGCACAGGACCCAGTCCAACTGCCTGGATGCCTCCCAAACAGATCAAGCCAATCAACTGTCTCACCCATTCAAAGGGCCTGATCCAGTTGGGGGCCCCTCAGCCATTGGTTCACAGTTCATGTGTTTCCATTCGTTTGGCCACTCATCTCTGTATTCCATCCCTCCCTGGTCCCAACAACTCTCGCTCACATAAACCCTCCTCCTTCTCGCCAATTGGATTCCCGGAGCTCCACCTGGGGCTGCATCCAGTTCCCTCAGTCATTGGATGGGGTTTCTCTCACGACAAGCAAGTGCTAGAGAGGCCCACAGAAATCCACAAAGATGCCCCCACAATAGACTGCAGGCAATGTTCGAGAAACAGCCCAAACTGACCTACTCTGGTGATAGGATGGCCAAACACCCTAATTGTCGTGCTCTCCATCTTGATCCACAGGCAGCTGAAGAGATTGGGTGCCACACTGGGTATAGCTTGAGCATATATGAGACCTCAAAGCCCACCTGCTCAGTGACACTTCCTCCAACAAGTCCACACCTGCTCCAATAAGGCCACATCTCCTAATAGTCACTGTCTAAGGGCCAAGAATTCAAATACATGCATCTATGGGAGCGGTATCTATTCAAACTATTGCCCTCAGTACACTAATATATTTGAGTTTTTAGTTCCTAGTTGGTGGAACAGTTTGGGAAGGATTATGATGTGTGACCTTGCTTGGGGAGGTGTGTTGCTAGGTTGGTCTTAGAGACTTCAATGATCTCATGCCATTTCCATTTGGCTCTCTCTTTCTCTGCATCATGATTATTATCTCAATATATAATCTCCCAGCTACTGCTACAGCACCATTCCTGCCTATCTACCTGCTGCCCTTGCTCCCTGCTACGTTGGTCAGGGACTAACCCTCTGAAACTGTTAGCAAGAGCCGAAAAAGATCTTTTTTTCTATAAGTTGCCTTGGTCATGGTGTCTCTTCACAGCAATAGAGAAGTAACTAAGACAGAGGCTGGTACCAGGGAGTAGCCTTTGCTGCAATCAGCATAACCACAAGGTATATTTAGAGGAATGTGAAAAATGCTGGGACATTGCACTAGACAAATAGTTTCACCCTGTAAGCAAGGCTTAATGGGTCATCCAAATAGGAGCCCGGAAGACAATAGTGTAGAGAGTAAGTTGTACTATGGATACCCAAAAAAGAAAGGTTTCAAAACAACAATATTTGGAATAGAGTTAGAGACCATTATTGTGATATTTTGGCAAAGAAGATAGGTGGGTTTTCCTTTGTCACAGGACTCTGCATGAGACTAATTGAAGAGTTTTGAACTAACTTTGCTGCAGAGATTTCAAAACAGCCTAGTATTGACTGTGTCATGCGATTATTTCTTGTCTCTCTTAATGCAGATCTACAATGAAAAGGAGCAAGCAGAGCAAAAAGATATGCAAAATGTATAATTTGAGGAGAAAAAAGCACCAGGAGACATAGTGCTGGAGCCAAGTTTTGTTCACAAAGAGGTGAAAAGTTTAAAGAAAGGCCTGGTGTGAAATGCTATAAAGGGAATAATGCCCTCAGGGCAAGACCCTACCTAGCTGAGCTTCTAACTTATAAAAAGATAATGCCTAAGGAATCTTCTGCTCCTAAAACAAAGAAAAGCTTATTCAACAAAGGAAACTAAAAAAAAAAAAAAAAAGGCTGTTGCAAGTATAATCCAAGGAAGAGGCCAGGTTCCAGCCCAAAGAGAAAGCAGAACTTTGCAGAAGTTTTCAAACCAGAACCAAGAAGAATACAGGAATAGAGGCACTGTGGAATTTTCCTTCTTGGTTATGGAAAGCCACTGAAGCCAAGTATGTAGCAGGGGAGCCTCTGCATGGAAGCCAGGAGAAGCCATTGTATGAAGCTGTGAAAGTGAAGTTCGTACTGGGATGGAGAAACCAAGAAACTGAAGACACAAGAGCTGTGGTATCCCTACCCAAAGGGAATAGAACCAGCCCAAAAGCAAAAAGTGTTTTGCAATTAGACATTCAGAAAACCTCTGATGAACAAGAGCCATCTAAGCCCCTGGTTCTCGGACACAGACTTACAGGATTTGAAGTTTGCTGTTTGGTGTTCAGTCTTGCTTGTAAAGTAAAGGATAACCATACTACAATCCACAGTTCCAGAGAGGCTTAGTAACAAGGAGGACCCAAAGAGGGATGGAGACACATGGATTTCCCTGGGAAGGGTAAGTAGAAGAGATCTCCTGGGTAGCCTGGGGGCCAGTAGGGATGGGAACATGAAGGATTGTGTTGGAGGGGGAAGGGGAGAGTAGTGGAAGACATATCTTAATGGGGGGGGGATTTGTGGGTCAGGTAAAAACCTGGTACAAGGAAAACTCCCACACATTTGCAAGGATGACCCCAGCTAAGACTCCTGGTAATAGTGGACTTTATATTTTAAATTGTTTTGAGACTGTGAAAGACTGTGGGAACATTTAAAGTTACACTGAATGCATTTTGCATTATGATATGGCCAGAAGCCTACGGGGGCCAAGGTTTGAATGAGAATGTCTCCCATAGAATAATGCATTTGAACACTTGGTCCCTAGTTAGTGGAACAGTTTGGGAAGGATTAGGGGGAATGGCCTTGTTGGAGGAGGTATGTCAATGGGAGGTAGGCTTTGAGGTTTCAAAAATTTATGCCATTCCCAGTTTTCTCTCTTGCTCTTTTGCTCTTCCCCTCCCCCCTCTCTCTTTCTCTTTCTTGCTGTAGTGGGTAGCTGTTCTAGCTATGACCTTGAAGCATCGCTCCCAGTGAGGTAGAGGGCAACTGCTAGACCTGCCTATGAGCTTGAAGTACATGCCTCTGGGGGCGTGGCTGCTGTCGGGGAAACCCTTAAGATCTGGGATGTGGCTCTCTCTTCACTTCCTCATGGGACTTGGATGCTGGGAGGAAGAACAGCATGGGACTGTGCCTTACCCTTCCAGGATCCTGCATTAATTCCTCTGTTCTATATAGTGAGTTTCTTTCTCTAATAAATTCCTTTGCCCTTTAAGCAGAATCTGTGGATTGCTAGCGATATTTCTCCCATTTCTCTCTCTCTCTCCTTTCTCTCTCTCAGTTGTGTCCTCAGATATAAGCTCTCAGCTTCTACTCCATTCTCATTCCTCCCTTACCTTCTGATACTATAATCAAATCCCAAATAAACTTTCTTCTGTAAGTTTTCTTGTTTATGATATCTCTTTACTGCAAAAAGAAAACTGACTACAATAACAAAAGGCAAATGCTAAGCTTCTTTTTTTTAGATGGCAGATTGTGCTTCACAAGATTATTAAAGAGACTATAATCATGTGTGGTGTATAAGAAGTTATTACAATCATTGTCATCATTTGTGGTTATTTTTCTCATTCATACAGTGCTCCTAAAGCACATAGAATAGATACCTACTGCCATCAGACTCTATGACATGGGTTCATCTTTCAGTCTCAAGCCAAGCTTTGCCCACCTCTGACCTTTGTGAAAATTGTTCCTAACTTTTGATCCTCCATTACTTTCTTATACTGTTTCTTCCTTAGATCATTTATTTAGCATCATATAAAAAAAGATATAATTATGCATGGATGTGAATTTTTACAGGAGTAGGTATTAATCCCTATAAATAGTGGGGATTTTTTTTTCTTTTCTAATTTTCATTGTCAACACCCATGCTAGCCTCAGATTTTATATACTTCCCACATAATAGCTTTCACTTTTGTTCACTTCATTTTTCACATCCCACAGAGATCACAAAGAGTGCCAATATTTCAAACACCCCAATTCTCCCATTTGTTTTCGCCATATCCTTTGACTGTCTGCCCAGCTTGGAAAGACATAGCAAAACAACCCAACAATGCTCTGATCTGCATCCTGGAACTATCTGTCATTATGACCATCTCCACCATGAACGCCCTGCCAATGTCAGTCCTGTGACAAATTGATCCACGTTTTGTCCCTATTGTTTCTACACAGGTGTTGCTATAGAATGAAATGTAATTTCATTAACTTTTTCATTATATGTTCATTCAGCCATGATCACAGAAAGGATTTCAGTTTCTGCAAATACCCTTTAGTTTATTCTTTACATCTGTTCATCTTTATTCATTATAAATTTTACCACACCCTTAACTTGTTTAACTTCCTAGACTGCTGTCCATTTCCCTATGTTGGGTAGGAAATTCTGTTAATTATTTCTAAAAGTGACTTCTTTGTTACATGTATTTATATATTTTCAGTGCTATTTGATATTAGATAACCAATTGGGGTATTTTTCCTGCAGAAGTCTGTTTTTCCCACTCAGTATTTCTTAGCTACCTGTAGTTATTTGGATAGGATTAAGGCCTCAGGGATTTCCATCCACATTAATATGTCTATTGTTTTTGTTCTTGTTCAGCACATATATTATACATATATGTATTTCATATATGTATGTAGCAACAATTAGTAAAAATGAGGCCATGTATTTGAAGGAGAGCAAAGTAAGACATATAGGAAGGTTCAATGGGAAGAAAGGGAAGGGAGAAATTAAGTGATTAGATTGTAATCTCAAAAAATAAGATATTTAAAAAGTTCTTTGGACAGATTCTTAGTATTACCTCAAAAATTTAAAATATCTGTGACTCTTCTTTCATTCTTTTTGAAATTTTGTTTCAAAAGAAAGTATACTGTTATGAATTATTATTACAATAACTATTTGAGATGGCTTCTGTTCATTGTCAGCTTGGCAGAACCTAGAATCATTTGAGAGGTTGTCCTCTGGTCAAAGCAATAAGATTGTGTGATAAAATTAATTGATGTGTGAACATTCACTTTAACTATGGGCAGGATTGTTCCATAGGAAGGAATCCCATAAAATGGAGATGGTGAGCTGGGCAGCTACATGCATTGCTTTCCTGTTTTTTGGCTATGGATACAATGTAACTAGGTGCTTCAAGTCCCTGCTGCTGTGACATCCCCACCATGCTGAACTTAACTCAAACTGTGAACCAGAATAAAAACCCTCCCCCCCACAAGATGGTTAGGTATAAAGGAAGGGACTAGGAGGAGCACATGGATTTCCCTGCTATTGAGAAGTAGAAAAGATTTTATACATGGCCTGGGAGCTAGGGGGATATGAATGAAGGGATCAGGTGGGGAGAGGGAGTGAATTCAGGGAGAGACATCCAGAATGGAGGGGTATTTGAGAGGTGGTATTTCCACCAAATGCAGTGGAAACCTAAAATATATGAAGTTGATCCTAAAGAAATCTGCCAACAATAGGGATTACAGAGTACCAGCTGCCCAACTCTTGTCACCAAACAAAGCTTCCAGTACCAAGACTGAGTTACAGGCACTTGAGTTGTTGGCCAAAGAGGTCCCATGAATATCTTCAAACAACCGAGGCTCTTGGTAAGACAATAGATTGCTCTCTACAAAGTAACAGCAAGACCCCATTACTGAGGACAACACCCACATAACTCATTGAGCATGGAGAAGTCAAGCTGGTGCTACATAAAACTTTCAACCTTACCATTCTTTGGTATGGGAAGGTACTCTGCAGGCTACCAAAGGAGATGTATAAACACCAACCCAGCCAATGCTGTCCTGCCTGCAAAATATGCAAGGGAAATGGTGGCACAAGCTTGTGAAATCAACCAACATCTGATTTGTCTTAAGACCCACTCCATGAGATGGAACCCGTACCAGACATTGCTTGAGTGAGTAAAAACCAGATACTAGATATCTCAATGACCTAGGGTAAAACTAAATACTACTGGTCTTTTTGTTCTAAAAGTAGTTTTAAAATTACTCCTGAAGATATTAATGATATTCTGCTATACTTGTAGATCAGCGCCTTATTCAGCCATCATCAGAGAAGCTCCTCCTACAGGAGACCCAGAGTCAGTCATTATGCAAAGAGAGAGACCAGGTAACACATAACTCTAAATGGGATGTCTCCATCAAATCCATTCCTCAGAGTTCAGGGAACTTCAAGGAAGAGGAGATGGAAAGAATGTAAGAGCTAATGGTGATGGAGGACATGAAGAGAACAGACCCTCTAAATCAGCTGAGCAAAGTTCATAAGAACTCACATGTAGGGAGCTGCGTGTAGCCACGCCTTAAAGGTGGCTACCGCCTTCCGCCATCCCGACAGCGAGCGCTCCCCGTGGTAAACAACTCCGTATAAGGCTATAACGGAATTTGTGGCTTGCTTGCACATGCTTGAGCCTATTGGGCAATGCCCACTTGGCGACCTGGGGTTGGCTGCCCAGAGCCTATTTAAGGCCGGGAGAGGCTTTCCGCGGGGGATTCTTCAGAAGTCAGAATGTTGTTCAAAGGCCTGAATAAACTGCAAGAAGAAGAGCTCGGTGTTATGTCTTCCTTGCTGGTCGAGGTGGATGCGACACTCACAGATCTTGAAGAAGCAAGCAGAGTGCTGGCATGGGTCTATACCAGGTCCTCTCTATTTATATTATAGCTTCCAATTTAGCATTTTGGGGGGATTCCTGAGTTTGTGAACAAATTGGTCTCTGACTTTTGTGTCTTCTTTGGGGCTCCTTTTTTTTCTGTTTGTTTGTATTGTCCACCTTCCATGTGATTTGTTTATCTTATATTTTATTTTGTTATGTTTTGTTGTTATCCCTTAGAGGCTTGTTCTTTACTAATGAGAAATCTCAAGCTCAATATCTCTCTTACTCTAGGTCTACTGCACGTAACAGCATGTTCTGTGAATGCTGAATTGTTAATATTAAGCAAAAAAAAAAAACCTATTTATCTAGGGGTTAGGTGGCTTATCCATCTTCTAAAAATGTTGATTGCGTTATTCAGCACAAAACTTGATTAGTGGCATGTTTTTATAACTCACATTTTCTGGAGGAAGAGACTTAAAGTATCTTGCTAAAATACACATGCATTGAAAAAGCACTACAACTCTGGCCCTATAAGTAAGCTATCCAGTCCCAGAGCCTACCCAAGATCCTTTACAATTGTATTTGGACAACTTTATTTTTTCATAAAAGTTTTAATAATTATGTATATGTCTGTTCCTGCATGAATTCTTGTGAGTTGCGTGTGTGTGTGTGTGTGTGTGTGTGTGTGTGTATGGAGCCTGAGGTCACTGGGTGTTTTCTTCAATCATTCCCCACTTTAGATTTTGAGACAGAGTATCTCACTGAACCTGAGGCTCAGCTATTCTGACTAACCAGTAAGTCCCAAGGGATCCTCTTGCTTATGCCTCCTCAGCAGTACAATTACAGGTATGCACAACCCTTTCCAATCTTTTTAGCTGGGTGATGATGATTGAAGCCATGTCCTTATGCATATACAAGCACTCTACTGCCTGTGCCCTCTCTGCAGTCCCTCATTTTATTTTTAAAGCAATTCCTTGATTAAGTAATAGGAATTCCCATTGTACACCTGTGAAAACATGAGAAATACTACACATTTATAAATTCTCTACTTCACTTTTTAATACATCAATTTGTGATTTAATCACATTACTAAACTAACTTAAAATTATAAAGTAAAACAAACAAACAAACAAAAACCTAAAGGAAATGGAAGTTAAATGATTAGTTGACCAAAGGAAGGGTTAGTGGGGTGGAAGTTGGATAGAGAGAGTAGAGGGATGAATGTGACTAGAATGCATCATATACTTGCATGAAATAATGAGAGAATAAAGTAATAAAAATACAACTAAAGGAAAAATTAAAATTAAAATGGAGTTACTCAGATTCATTTTCAGAAGCTACATTTTATTAGCTCCATATTCTAGTGACTATTGTATCAAGAGTATTAAATTATAACATATCTATCACTGCAGAAACTTTGTTGGTATCAGTTTCCAAAGAATGCCTTTAATGTTTTACAAATATAAGCAAATTTTATCCTTAATTTCCAAAGTCCATTCTGAGAAAATCCTGTAAACACTTAAGCACACTGAAAGTCCTGCCAATACAAAAGGAAAGTAATTTAGGAAAATTTAGTAGCTTGTTTGTTTGTTTGTTTTATCGTTTTCAGTTCCTCCGTTGTTTGTCTTGCTTTGTTATTTCTGACAGGGTCTTGTCACAGAAATTTGACACAGATGGATGTCAATTTCAATATGTAGCTTTATAAGACCCTGAGCTCTTGATTCATCTGCCAGATGCTGGTGTTATGGGTTTGCCCCAGGACACCTGGCAAAGTTGGTGCATTTTAATATAACATTCAAATTATTTTTATGGTAGATGGTGCAGAAAGAGTACATAGAATATATATGAAAATATCATCAAAATATTTTTGAAGATATATTATTTTTTCTTTTTATTAAAAATAGATTATTCTCTTATATAATACCTCCCAAACACTGTTTCCCTTCCCTCCACTCCTCCCAGCTATCCACCACCTCCCCTCTTCCCCAGATCCACCCCCTGAAATTCCTTTTCAGAAAAGAACAGGCCTCTAAGAGACAACAGACCAACAGGACAAAACAAGATACAATAAGACAAGGCAAAAGTCCTCATATAGAGGCTGAACAAGGCAACCCAATAGGAGGAAAAGAGTCCCAAAAGCAGGCAAAAGAAACAAGGATATGCCTGCTTCCTCTGTTGGAAACCCCACAAAACCATCAAGCTAACAGCCACAAAAGATACTCAGAAGACCTGGTGCAGACCCATATAGGCCCCACATTTGTTGGTTCAGTCTCTGTAAGCCCATGTGAGCCCTGATTAATTGATTCAGTGGGCCACATTCTCCTGGTGTCCTTGACCCCTCTGACTCCTGCAATATTCTCTCCCCTTCTTTCTCAGGGTTCCCTAGCTCCGAGGGGAGGGACCTGATGGATACCTTCTGTTTAGACTCTGTGTCCACGTAATGTCTGGTTGTGGGTCTCTGCACCAGTTCCTGGCTCTTGTGTGTGCTGCCAGATGACAACACCTGGACAAGGCGCCAATCTATGAACAGAGCATAAATATCACTGGGAATCATTTCACTGATTTTTCTTTGCCAGCATGTTTGGGTTCACCATAGGTCTCTGGGCTATCCAGTCTCCAGTTCCTGGCGGTCCAGGCATGGGCTCCTTCTCTGGTCATGGGTCTCAAGTTAATTCAAACATTTGCTGCCCACTCCTACAAGTTCTGTGTACCATTGACCCAGTATGTCTTGCAGGTAAGACAGATTGTAGGTCAAGGGTTTTGTGACTGGGTTGGTGTCCAGTTTTCTCTTTCCTTAGCCTGCAGAGTACATTTTCACACCAGAAAGAACCATGAAAATATTGACAATGATAAAGAAAAATAAATGATGCAGTTCTGAGTTAACTTTGAACCATAATGCTCTGGTTCACATTCAACACTAAGCTCAATGACTGCCAATGTCCAAAAACATTGATATTTGAAATATATAATCTAAAAAATGTAAAATTTACAGTTATAATATCTTTGTTACCAGTATCTGTACTGATTATTAGGAATACTATACGCTGAAAATGGCATACCTCTTTAATTCTAACAGAATGTTGGCTTTCAAATAGATCTCTTGCATAAACATTTTACATTCTTTGTTCAGAATTCATCAATTCTTAGAAACATCAGCATTTAACTAGTAAGGAACTACAGAGAGTAATGTAGTATTGTCTGTAATATTAGAAACTATTTCCTAGAACACCATTTACCTTTATGCAAAATTGATTTTCATTAATTCAGTGAGATTAGACTAAAACTACTAAACATTCTGTGGATCATTCTAAAAGTAGTATATTTTCTGTTTAATAAAAGAAAGTATGTTTTGTTATGCAAAACATGAAGAAGATTCAGATAAGGATAAGAAAATGATTCTGGGATGGAAAGAAGGGAAGTTGTTAGAAGGAACAGAATATCAATCAATATACCTTAAAATATAAATGAAGGGGCCCTTGTGGGATACAAAAAACCCTGGTCTCTTGGAATGAGGAAAATGAATGGTGTAGTGGTTAATTTTGATTGACAACTTGATCATAATGAGAAATGCCCAGGACATTAGGAAAGCACATCTTTGTGTTTTTCTGTCGGGGCATTTTCAGAGAGTCTAACTGAGGGAATAGGAACCACCATGAATGTGGGGCTACTCATGGGCTAGGGGTGAAGGAATATAGAGAAGGAAAAAGGTGCAAACCAACTAGGAAGAACTTCCTCTCTTGGCTTTCTGTCCTCCACATTGTCATCTTCTCTGCTTTGCTACCACCTCTGTGATGGACTGGAACTCTGAAACCAAGAATAACACAAATCCTTCCTCCCTTAAGATGTATATGTCAGGCGTCTAGCACAGCAAGAAAAAGTCTGGTTAGCACAGGATGTACACCAATTTAGGACTATAGAATAGCACTCAGTGTCAAGACTAAGTACCAATTCTTAATGAATTCTCGGGATCTATTGTAACAACTGATGGACAGCTAACAATATGGTGTTGTACGCTTGAAATGTTCTAAAAATAGATTTGAAAACATATTATCAAAAATAAATAAAAAGATGACAATGAGTTATATTATTGCACAAGCATTTAAATCACTGCCTTGTTAAGTTTATACACAGTTTTATTTGTGAAGAGTTCTAAGTATGAAAAAACAGAAAAAGAATAAACAGAATCCCAAGGGAGAAACAACCTCTTTCTGGGAGGAATAGAACTGTCAAACTACAGCTAGGAAAAAAAATATATTAGCTCTGTACCAAACACAAGCAGTGTGAACCAGAAACGGCATGAAGTGGGTGATATGTAGGAGGCAGCAACATACCATGCTTCCTCTCCACTGGAGAGGTTGATCATTCCTCTACAACTAAGAAACAGGTTTATATGTAAAATGGAATCTTGAAAATTAGTAGCAAATATATTGCAAATAGCTAACTTATTACCTGGGAGCCACAAGCCATACGCCCAAGTTTGTGCTTCTATGAAAGTCTTACTGAGATTGTCACACTAAGTGAAATAATCCAGGCTCTGCAAAACAAGTGCCACCTGTTCCTTTAATGTGTAGAAGCAAGTCTTAACTCTGCTTGAGAGAGAGAGAGACCTTAATATCTTGGGCATCTCCTACCAAATTCCTGTACGGTAAATTGTGAGCATTGAGTACAGGAACTATTTTTATACTTTTAAATTGCTCTAGAGACATATACTTCCAGATCTGCAACAAAATAGTCTTTTGAATGTTTCAGAATTCATACTGTGCAAGTGTGCAGCAAAGAAACTTTTTTGTCTACTAAACAGGGCTCTCAAATAACTCCCTTCCTTTGATTTCTCATCCATGCAGATCAGCTTTCTGTGGAAGACTACTAGTATCCTTTGAGCCCCCAGTGCCTTATATTGAGACTTCTCTGTGTATTTTAACATTTCAGTTAGGTGCCTGCTTATGTCTCAATCACTTCAAATGATTTAAAAAGCCTCTGGTAAAAGAACTTGCAATCATTTAATTTATTACTTATCTATACAAAATTGACATAAATTTGATTTCTTTGTTTCAACTGCAATGAGGCAATCTATTTCCATAACTGCTACAAAAATAATGTAAACTTTTCCATAGTGAAAACTTAATAAATATGGTTTTGTTCATTATGGTCAAAATTCAACCAGAGATACAACTTCAAAGAAGATGTTAAGCTTTTAACTATATTAGTTTGGGCATTTTTGAAACTGTTAAGCCAGTTCAAAAACACTAATGTCTATTTAAAAAAGGGAGTATATTTTTATGTGTTTTTAATATAATACATTTCAACTGATCATTTTTCTCACACAATAATTAAATACCAAATTACAAAATGTGGTGAGTAGACAATTGCTAATAGAATATGCCCATCAAACCTTAGGCATATCAGAGTGTGGTCATGGGTTCAGTTCAGCTAACAGAATAATTGGATTCCAATCATTTACTCTTGATTACAGTTTTGTCCTCTCTTCTTAGGTTCACCTGACATACCAGTACAACAGAAGCTAGATTTGCAAAATATCACCTAGGAATGTACCTGAGCAAGATCTATTATTTGATCAATAGTTTTATACATGTTCTGTACATTATTTTAAAGCATACAGGCATACACAGTTGATATGTCACAAGAGATTCAACTTCTGCCACATTCTGCTGTGGGATGTTCTGTATGGCAAATGTGTTGCTCTGATTGGTCAATAAATAAAACACTGATTGGCCAGTGGCTAGACAGAAAGTATAGGTGGGACTAACAGAGAGGAGAAAAGAAAGGAACAGGAAGGCAGAAGGAGTCACTGCCAGCCAGGATAAGCAGCATGTGAAGATGCTGGTAAGCCACGAGCCACGTGGCAAGGTATAGATTTATGGAAATGGATTAATTTAAGCTATAAGAACAGTTAGTAAGAAGCCTGCCACGGCCATACAGTTTGTAAGCAATATAAGTCTCTGTGTTTACTTGGTTGGGTCTGAGCGGCTGTGGGACTGGCGGGTGACAAAGATTTGTCCTCACTGTGGGCAAGGCAGAAAAACTCTAGCTACAACCTTCTAATACGAAATGGCACTTCTAAAAATCTAAGCATGTGGTGGGTTCTCTGGAGTCCCAAATCACGGCGCTTGATTCAAACTAGGAAGATTTTCTCCCTCATAAATTTTTATTTAAAACGTACGAAAGCTACAATAGTAATTGTTTCAATATAGTTTAAATCTGCTCATGTTAATCCTTACACTAGACACAAAATGTTCTTCATATATGTGCTCTTCAAACTACTAGACGTTTTCATCAGCTTCTGAACAGAAACAGCATAGCAGTACTAGACAAGGACTTAAAGTATTTTCAATACAATATAAATAGATATATATTACTAAGCTCATTGTTAGTGAATGGCATAACCTGAATTTGATCCCACACAAGCTGCTTCCAGAATGCATGCCGTGTTCTTATCACCATACAGGATATCTTAGAATCTTTTCTGCTTTTGTAGAAAGTATCTGAAACCAAGTAAATTATGAAATCAAAACATTTAGTTAGCTCATAGCTATGCACAAGACAGGATAGTCATGTTGGACAGGTCTTGTGCTTCCTTATAAAACAGCAGAGAGTCACAAAAGCAAGCTGAAGCAGTAAAAACTGAAACATAAAACATGACCTTGTTTTATGATCCACACTCAAAGTAACTGACCCAGTCTTAGAGAGCAAGAACTCACCAATGCCCATGAGGTGTTCCATAGAACAGTGTGGATCACTCCATGAGCACTCATAAACTAAACACCTCTTAAATGTCCCAAATCTCCAAACAGAGTTACATTACAATTACAATCTTATATCGTAGCATAAAAAAAGAATAGCGCATTGAGTCACTAATTATAAAGCCAAACAGTAACTAGTGGGAAAACTCTCAAAGGCATGAAAAGGTCTATGTGAGCATTTCCCCTTGTAAAGTCTCATTGCTTCTTTCCATAAACCTCTAAATGCCCCAGACTTCTGTAAAAGCCACATCTAAAGATGTGCTCAGCACCCTATCTCTTAATCAGAGTAGTCATGGAAACTCAGATTCTATAAACAGCAATGTTAGATTGTAGCAGCATTGGTATTGCTAAAAATCTTCCAAGCTGTCAGTCAGAGTGCTATTTGGTAAACAATCTTCTTTTATATATATTTTTATGTTCTTTGTGTATTTTAAGCGTATTGTCTTGAAATTTTCAAAACACTGAGCAACCAGTTGGAAAGTTGATATATTAGACTTTTTTAGTTACTGTTTTTGAAATAAAAAGAAATCACCACAATTTAACGAGTTAAGGTGCTACTTCATTTTTCTTTTTCTTCCATCTATTAGGGGATTATTAGAGTGAAGTCCGGGTAGGGGTTGGGCTAGCTTCTCTCAGAATTTTCAAGTTAAGTTCTAATTCCCATTTACTCCGGTTGTTGGCAGAATCCAATACCTTGTGGTTATAAAACTGAAAGCCCCAAATATTTCTCAGCTCTCAACTGGGAATTACTCTCAAGTCCAATAGGCTACCCTCAGGTCCTCTCCAAAAGCCTGCTTATGCTTTAAAGCACACAAGAATTACTCTTCTGGAAGGTTTTTCTGTTGTTATCTTCTTTCAAACAGCTTTTATGTCTCCCTGCTAAAAACCTACCTGTTTAGGTCATATTCATAAAGAAGACTAAGCATTTTAATTAACTTGAAGTTAACTGATTAGGTATTTCAATTATATCTGCAAAGTATTTTCAACTTCCTAAGCTCTACTGATTAGAAGCTGACTGCAGACTTAAGTGCACCTAATGGGCAGGGAGTGTGAAGATCACTGATGGGATTGGGATTCTGCCAGCTGCAAGCTGGGTGCAATGGGAAAAAAATGCAGATGCCACAAAAAAACTTGTTTGATACAATGTCAAATGATGCTTCTCACCTTTTATGTATGGATCCTTTGTTTCCAAAAACAAATCACAGTGGTTCACATAGGAAACACCATGGAATGCTTAAGTAAGTATTCATAGGGGAAAGAAGGAAGGGATAGGAAGAAGAAAGCAAAGAGAAAGAGGGATTGAGGAAGGGATGGGAGGAAATATAAGACATTTCTCAAAGAAAGGGCCGGATTGAAAGATATGTTAGATCATTCATTTTATTTATGCATGATCTCTAGTTGGTAGTCACTCACTTAACTTAAACTTAACTATGGTTTAAATTAGGAATTTTAACTCTGTGTATGTGTTTGTATGTGAGATATGGGGTGGAATTTATCATTTTAAAATCCATCTATTTAAAAGTTTTTATTGAAACGGGCCATTTTCTGAGGAATAATTCATGCATGATGTTTAATCTACCCAAGTTATAAAAGGTAGCAACAAAACATTCACAAGTTTGTTTACCATGTAGCTAACAGCTAACTCTAGCTTTTATTCTATTAGGAAATATATATATATACACTGTGTGGGGCGGAAATGTGTACCCATAAAGGGTAATCATTTTCTGAATTAGAAATCTTATTCTAGATAATAATTTAGAAAAGCAAAATAAATTAAAAACAAGACTGTAAATGATAATATATTGAAAAATAATTTTAAAGATGTATTTTATTATTTATTTATGTGTATAAGCCTTGTAATGTGGGTACTGGAACTGAACTCTGGTCATCCACAAGAGTGGCAAGTACTTTTTTTTTTTTTTTTTTTTTTTGGTTTTTTCGAGACAGGGTTTCTCTGTGTAGCTTTGCGCCTTTTCTGGAACTCGCTTGGTAGACCATGCTGGCCTCGAACTCACAGAGATCTGCCTGCCTCTGCCTCACGAGTGCTGGGATTAAAGGCGTGCGCCACCACCCGGTGGCAAGTACTTTTAATTGCTGAAGCAACTCTCCAACTGCTAAAGTTAATTACCCCAATTTGATCATAGCATATTGTATACTGTGTCAAAACAGCATATTGAATTAATGTGTAAGAGTACTACGTATCTTTTTTTTTTTTTTTTTTTGAGACAGGGTTTCTCTGTGTAGTTTTGGTGCCTGTCCTGGATCTCACTCTGTAGACCAGGCTGGCCTCGAACTCACAGAGATCCACCTGACTCTGCCTCCTGAGTGCTGGGATTAAAGGTGTGCGGCGGCAGCACGACCGCCTGGCAATATATCATTTTCTTTTAAGTTGACTTCTTTAGTTATTGCAAACTCTCATTCTCAGGACAAGGATCAGTAGCATAGGAAAATAAAACAGTGTGTCTACGATCACACACCTAATAGGGGAAGGAACTAGAGATTGAGCCCAAGGAGTGCGGCGATACTTTGTTTATGTTCTAACAAATAAAGTTTGCCTGGAGATCAGAGTGCAGAGCTAGCCACTAGTTAACCGTAGAGGCCAGGCAGTGGTGGCACAGACTTTTAATTCCGGCACTTGGGAGGAAGAAGCAGGAAGATCAGAAATTCAAGGCCATCCTGAGCTACACAAGATTGTTCCAGTCTAAAAGAGAAACAGCCAAGTGGTGGAGGATCACGCCTTTAATCCCAGTACTTGGGAGGCATGGGCCTTTAATCCCAGAACTAGGGAGGTAGAGACAGGAAGTGATATGGCTGGGGGAAGAGAGGAATATAAGGTGGGTGGAGACAGGATCTCGCCCCGCCCCCTTTCAGTCTGATGATTCCTAGAGGTAAGAAGTTTCACAGTGGCTGGCTGTGCTGCCTCTTTGATCTTTCAGTTCTCACCCTGATATCTGACTCCAGGTTTTCAATATTAAGACCAATTAGAATTGGTGCTACAAAGGAGTCTGCATCTAGAACTTATTTGTGCAAGTACCATACCATGCCAGCTTTTTAAGTGTAGTAATCTAAAGTGTTTTTCAAGTTCCTTAAAGTGATGGGGAAAATCAAAACTAGTTGTTTCAAAATCTTTAGATTAATGTTGCACAGCATAGATACTTCTCTGTGGATAGTCAACAGCTCAACATTTCGTTTCTTTACTAAAATGTGTCATAGAACACTGGCTCTAAGGAATACAGGAGAGTATAGCTTAAAACTGATTGTAGTGCCCAATGTGTTGGAAATCACATCAAAATTAAAAAACATCTCTTTCGCCGGGCGGTGGTGTCGCACACCTTTAATCCCAGCACTCGGGAGACAGAGGCAGGCGGATCTCTGTGAGTTCGAGTCCAGCCTGGGCTACCAAGTGAGTTCCAGGAAAGGCGCAAAGCTACACAAAGAAACCCTGTCTCGAAAAACAAACAAAAAAAAATCTCTTTCATGTAGAGCTTCTTAGAATAAAAAATTTGATAACATTAATTTTCTAATTTTCAAATTATTGAGTTACAAAATCATTCCTGTTCAGATGTCCACTCTTGGAGTACTAGCTGTTCATGAAGCATGTCTTCCAAATGTTCTTTGAAATTCTTGTCAGTATTTTTATATTTTTGAGCATATTCATTTTAGGCAAAAAAAAAATTCAGTTTGCAGTTTGCTCTTATTCATCCTATGGGGAAAAAAGAATTATCATAAACTCACAGAATATGTTCATTGTCCATTCCTAATCTTTTGTTTGCTTCAAGAAGAGATTGTAGTGGCAAAACATGAAAGCAAATCCATGTTTCAATTAACACAAATGGATGCATTAAAAAGGCATCTCGGAGAATCGCAGACCTGCAGAAGAGGGTTTAGTGACACTCTAAGTTGGAACTTGAGGTTGTCACCACTACTGCTGCCAACCAGTCAGTTCCCACAAACACACAAAGGTATAAGAAGCATTGCAGCTGCCTGTGTGGTGTGGGGAAACGGAGATGTGCAATCAGTACTATTGTACTCTTGGCCAAGAAACTCTCTTCTCTTTAACTATCTATCAGTCATAATTCTAGCTTCTTCTTCTTTTATTTGAACTATGGAGGGTTCATTTTGTCAGCAAATCTAAGGCCTATGATTCCGCTGAAGGGAAGCAACTGGTGTTCCTTGAATGTCAGTGTCGGCTTCCCATCAATACTCACAAGATGATAAATTCCTCAGACCCTGGAAAGAGATTATTTTCTAAACAGGTAAGATGGGAGTGCAAGTGTTCACCACATAGAAATACTCCTGTTTAGAACACCATTAACTCAGGCACTAAGATCAACAATTCATAAATAGGACCTCATGAGACCTAGAAGCTTCTACACATCAAGAACACTGTAATTTGGACAATGGGCAGTCTACAGAATCGGGGGGGAAAAAACTTACTAACTACAGATCTGATAACAGATATATATATATATATATATATCAGGAAACTAGGTATCAAGAAAACAAATATCCCAATTTAAAAAATGAGGTACATAAATAAATAGAATATGCTCATTAGAGGAAATTCAAATGACTGAGGAAAGCTTAATACCCAACATCCTTAGTCATCATGGGTATGCAAATCAAAACTACTTTAAGATTTCATCTTCTGCGTGTCAGAATGACTAAGATCAATAGAACAAGTAATGCAGGCCCCACCTGGGCCTGAATCGCAGAGGACACAGATGGTGCCCTCCAGACTTTTTGGACTGTGGGGGTCACATTCAACCAGAAGCCATCATATTAAGGGCTATCTGAGGTCTCTGGGCCCTGGGTATGGGAAAGAGGAAAGGCAACAGCCAGGGACCATTCCTTCTGGCTGGGGCAGGCAATGTTTAACCAAATGCTACCTCTGACCTAACCGAGAGCCTTGGTGCTGGGTGGTCAGGTACCATTGTGGTAAGAGAGTACAGGGTTGGGAAGTAGAAGAGCGGAAGAGGCAAAATGGTTCATGGGCTGGGGAGATAGGTGAATCTGCAGAGATGAGGATGATGAGGAATGGGCCTAACAACCACCCCAGTCCAGGGAGTTGTCTGGGACTGGGCTATGACCAAGGGCCTGTAGCAGCCGAGGGGGGGGGCTGTATTGATGTCTGTGGCTCCTGTCACCACTGGAGACCTTGCAGGGGCCTGTAGTCTGGGCCTCCACCTAGGACCACATTGGTGTCTGAGAGTCACACTGCCATGCACAGCCACCTGGGGCCATAGTGACAACCTGGCCTGGGCTGCTGCCAAGGCCCATGTCTGTGTCCATGGTCCTGCTGTGGTCAGGGTCTGTGTTGATGTCCCTGGCTCATGCTGCCATCAGGGGCCACATAGATGTCTGGGGTCTGAGCCACAACGTGTGTGCATGTCGGTGTCCTGGAGCTGTGCCACTGCCAGGGCCAGGTCGATTTGGGTGGCCAGGGCTATCAACTGGGGCCATGGTATATCTAGACCCAGGCTGTGGCCAAGGGCTTTGTCTAGGTCCATGGCCCTGCTACTGCTAGTGTCTGTGTCGATGTATGTGGCTCCTAAGACAATGGAAGACTGTGCTGATGCCAGGGGTCTGGGTCACCAGTTGGGTCCATGTTGGTGTCCAAGAACTACATTGCTGTAGGAGCCATGCTGGTCTGGATGACCTGTGCTGCCACCTGGGAATTTGGTGATATCCAGGCCAAGACTGCAGCCTATGACCATGTCTGGGTCCATGGTCCTACCATAGCTAGGATCTGTTTTGACGTTTGTGGCCAATGTTGCCACCAAAGGCTACATAGATGCCTGGCATCTGGGTTCCAACTTATAGCCATGAGGGCATCCAAGGCTCGTGCTATCACCAGGAACATCCTGATCTGAGTGGCCTACACTGTCACCCAGGGCCATGGTGTTGTCAGTCCATGGCCCTCTATCAGCCAGGGTTTAAGTTGATGTCTAGGGATCCTGTTGTCACTGAGGGCTATGAGTAAGACCAAGGTCTAGTTGGCCCCTCAGACCATGTCTGTGTCCTAGGACTGTGTTGTACCTAGAGTCATGCTGATCTGGGTGACCTGTGCTGCTACTGGAGCTGTGGTGCATTTTGGCAAGGACCACTGCCTAGTGCCATGCCTGGGTCCATGGTCCTACTGTAATTGGGGTCTGTGGTGATGTCCATGGTCTGTGTTGATAATGGAGTCACTGGAACCATGCCATGCTGAGCTGGCCCTGCCCTTCTTTGGTTCTTGGATTTCTGGACTTGTCCCTTGCTGGATACTAAAGCAGGCAAGCTGGCCCTACCCCGCAGGGGAGAGCTCACTCCCACACTCAAGAAAGATGGTTCCACCCCTCACCACAGGCATTCACCTCACTTGGGTAGCACGCTAGAGCTGACCCTGTTATTGAGTGTGCAAATGAGCCAGCCCTCTCTGAGGACATGAGAGCAGGAGAGCTGACCCCATCTCCCCCTCCTATTCTCCCTACAGCAATCAGGAGAGATGGCCCTGCACCTAGCCTGAGCAGAACAGTAGAGCTGGCCCTGGTGGTGTGAGTGAGGGGGATTCAGATCTGAGGGCCTGAGAGCAAGAGAACTGGCACACTTCTTGCTGTAGGCTGAATTCAGTGAGCTAGCTGAGGCAGTGCTAGAGAGCTCACCCAGGTAGTGACAATGAGGGAAAGATAGTGAGCTGACCAACCAGCTACCAACCAAGTCCAGAGCCAAGGCTATGAGTTGGCCCACCCAACATCCACCAAATCTATGAACTGTTGGAGCATGTGATGGGGAAGAACCTACAGATCCAAACCAGCAGTATATCCATGACACAAGATAACAACAGGATATCCAAGAGGAGCTCTAGTGAGCTCATTTTCAGTGGTGTAGCAGAAACCCGAGGGCTCGAGCTAGACCAAAGATTCAAGGCAATGAGCGTTGCAAGTAAAGATGAATGGACTAAAGGATAAACTCTGTGACTCACTGTGTCACACTACAGTTTCCGAGACAAGACTTCTTCTTCTTCTTCTTCTTCTTCTTCTTCTTCTTCTTCTTCTTCTTCTTCTTCTTCTTCTTCTTCTTCTTCTTCTTCTTCTTCATTTTAGTTTGTTTGTTTGTTTGTTTTGTTTTGGTTTTGGTTTTTCTTTTAAATTTGGTTTTGACTTGGGGGAGGTTGCAAGGGCAGTAGGCAAATTCAAGGAGATGGAGATAAATGAGACCAGAATGCGTGATGTGAAATCCACAAAGAATCAATAAAAGTTAAATCAGAAAAACAAGAATCTCTCATGCTGGCAAGGATGTAGTGTAAGAGGAGCTCATACAGCTACTATGGAAATAGGTATGGTGGCTCCTCAGGAAGATGAGAATTGATCTACTTCCAGATCCAGCTATCTCACTCAAGCATATTTGAGCACATACCCAGAAGATGCTTCACATCCTGCCACAGATCCTACCACAGAGCCACTTTGCTCAATCATGTTCATTGCTGCTCTATTCATAATAGCCAGAAATTGAAAACAGTCTGGATGCCTGTCAAAAAAAGAATAGACAAAGAAAACGTGGAACAATAGAGTATTACTCAGCCATTAAAAGAGTGGCATCATGAAATTCACAGGCAATTGGAAGGAACTAGAAAAAAAAATCATTCTGAGTAAGATATCCCAGGCCCAAAAATGAAATATGTTGTATATTCAGTTATATGTGGATATTAGGTATTATGTCATTGATAACCAAGCTACAATCAATACACTCACAGAGGGTAGGTATAGAGTAAGAGACTGAACTCTAGTCTGGGAGTAGTTTTCAACCTGTGGGTCACAACCCCTTTGGGGGTTGAAAGGCCCTTTCATAGGAGTCACCTAAAATCATTGGAAAACAAAATGTTTACATTACAATTTATAACATTAGCAGAATTACAGTTATTAATTAGTGTGGTAGTTTGAAAGAAAATGCCCCCCAAAGGGAGTGGCACTACTAGGAGGTGTGGCCTTGTTGGAGTAGGTGTGGTCTTATTAGAGGAAGTGTGTCACTGTGGGGGTGGCTTTGAGGTTTCTTTTTCTCAAGCTTTCCTTGGTGTGAATGTCAGTTGACTTTCTGTTGTTGACAAGCTGTAGGACGCTCAGCTATTTCTTCAACACCATGGCTGCCTGGATGCTGCCATGTTCCTCACCATGATGGACTGAACCTCTGAACTGTAAGCAAGCCCCCTCAATTAAATATTTTCTTTATAAGAGTTGCTGTGGTCATGGTATTGCTTCACAGCAATAGTAAACCCTAACTAAGATAAGTAGTAACAAAAATCATTTTATTGTTGGGGGTCACCACACATTGAGGAATGGTATTGAAGGGTCACAGGATTAGGAAGATTAAGAACCACTGTTAGGGCTAGAGGGTGGTGGTGCACACCTTTAAACCCAGCACTCCAGAGGCAGAGCCAGGTGGATCTATGTGAGTTTGAGGCCAGCTTGGTCTACAGAGTGAGATCCAGGATAGGCACCATACACAGAGAAGCCCTGTCTCAAAAAACAAAAACAAAACAAAACAAAATAACAACAACAAAAAAGAACCACTGTTAGAGGTATTAGATAAATATCATTAGAAAAGTGGAATGAAATAGCTATTTATGAATGGATGAGGGACTATGGAATGGGATGATCAAGTAGGGATGAGAAAAGAAGAGAAAGTAGTGGGGGAAATATGGGGAGTGACAGCTAAAATTAAGGGGTATTTGAGGGTTAGTAAGGAAACATAATACAATAGAAACATATATATTTCATATATATGTTTCTATATAAACATATATATATATTTGAAGGGGATCTAAATGAAATCATCAAATAATGGGGAAGACAGAGACCAAAGGTGCCATCTCTTGTTACCAAATGAAATTTTCCAACACTGGGTTTGGGTTACATCTAATTGAGTTGTTAGCTAAACTGTCCTCACAGGGATCCCCAAACAAACCTTGGGCTGTTGCTAAGGCTATAGGTTGTTCTCCACAAACTGATATTAAGGACATGCTGCTGAGGACAACTCCTTGAATACGGAGATGTAAAACAGGTACCTACATAGACCCTTCACCCTTATGGTCTAGCATCTTTGGTATAGGAAGGTACTCTACATGTTCTCCAGAGAGAAAGTAAAATACCAAGCCAGCCACAAACCTTTTATCTACAATGAAGTACTACCTGCATGATATGCTGGGGCAATGGTAGCACACAGTTTGTGGCAGTAATAAACCAATCACTGTTCTGAGTTAAGGCCTGCTCCATGAGAGGGAACCCACACTCAGCGTTGCTTGGGTGATCAAAAACCTGAGACTAAATAGCCCGGGAATCTAGTAAAACCAAATAATCCTGAGCTAAAAACAAATAGAAAAAATAGTGATAAAATGACACCTAATGATATTCTGCTGTACTCACAGATTGGTACTTTGTTCAAACATCATTAGAAAAGCTTCCTCCTACAGAAGATGGGAACAAATATAGAGACCCACAGCCAGGCATTACACAGGCAGTGAGAGACCTTGGAACACTCAGCCCTAAACGATATGTCTCCTTCAAGTTCCTCTCCTCCATCAGAGCTCAGGGAACCCTGCAGAAGAGGAGGTAGAGAGAGGCTAAGAGCCAGAGGAGATGGAGAACACCAAGAAAACAAGGTGCTCTAAGTTAACATGAGAAATCCTCATAGTAATTCCTAGAGGCTGAAGCAGCATGTGAAGGGCCTGCACAGGTCTGCACCTTGTTCTCTGTGCTTACATTATGACCTCCAGTTTAGTGTTTTGATGGAATTCCTCAGTGTGCAAACCAGTGGGTCTCTGATTCTTATGCCCTCCTCTGAGCTCTTTCACTTCTGTTGGTCTGTCTCATCCAACTTCAATGTGAGAGTTTTTGTTTTATGTCATATTTTATTTTATATGTTTAAAAATGAATGAATGAATGAATATAAGTCTAGCCACTGGGGTAAATTTTAACAACAGAACTATCATTTATACCTGGTGAGAGAAGCAAAATCAGTTTTCTCCAATGGAGTGACACAAGGTATATTATAGTCAGTAGTTGACCAACAAATAATAAAGTCCACAGGCTTTTTTTCTGCTTATTGTTTTTTGTTGTTGTTGTTGTTTTGTGTGTATTTATTTGTACACAATTTGGTGGTTTGGCTTTATTTTTGCTTACTTTTGTTATTTTTTTTCTTTTTAAGTGATGTATTTTGTTTTCTAGGATTTGTGTATGTTGTTATTGTATTGGGTTTTTGTTTGTTTCTTTGTTTTGAGAAAGAAATTAAAGTTGAGTGGGTAGGAAGGAGGAGAGCATATGAATGAACCAGAGAGAAGGGAAGAATATGATCAAAATACAATTAAATATTAAACATTGTTTTAAATAAAAAATTTGAAATAAAGGAATATAAATTTTAAAAATTAAAAAAACTGTCATTATTTGTGTCTGCAATATAAATTATGTAAAATAAAGGGATTTTTACAGTAAAAAATTAAAGAAGGAAGAAAGAAATACTCTAGCATGTGAGGACTTTGCAGGACTGGAGTCACCAAGTGTTAACACTTGCAAAGTAATCATAGTGATGTCTGGTACATAATAGATGTGATGACACATATTTTAAACTAAAGAAGCATAAAGGAGTTTTCCTACTGAATGCATAAAGAGAGACCAGGCTGGCCTGAAAAAAGCCGATGGTACATGATGGCATGTGCTGTGTGCTACAGCTGTGTTTCCCTCCTACTCCACAGGGCTGGGTCGGAAGAGTCAGCTGAGACAAGAGCACCGGATAACGTTGTCCATCTCTACATGCTTGTGGCTTGTTCTCGTGGCTAGCCTTCTACCTGTTATTGGAGGAAATTCTACAAAGAACTCTCTCTTTTATTAGAAAAAACACACAATATCTGTACATTTATCAAGAAAACTAACACCAGACACAGGAGCTTGATGCTAAGAGCACTGTATACACACTGATATCTCCGTTCTTTTTTATCTAAGCATGTTATTGTGAACTCCAACTTTAATCAAATGATAAGCCTGTGGAAATGTATCTTCTTGGTTATCTGCACCGATAAAACACATTTCCATTTTCTATCTGCCTCTCCTACACCAATGTAGAGATCATGATTAATTGAAGCTTTTGCCCCAGCATCTTAATGAATGAAAGCAAAAGAGTAATCCATAGCCTTGTGAAATACAAATTGCACATGCTGAACTACTGTCTGTTTACTTTGCACTCAGTAATTTTATCTTCTTCACATCTTGATGAAGCTTTCTTACTGAAAACCCAATCAAAGGGCAGGTATGATGGCTCATACTTGTAATCCTGGCATTCAGGAGGAAAAGGTAAGAAGACTTCTATGAGTTCAAGACAAGCCTTGTATACATAGCAAATTCAGGGCCAGATACGCCTAGATAGTGAGACAAAAAAAACCACACACACACACACAAACAAACAAACAAAAGCAGAATAACAGTCATAGAACTCATCGCAGTATACCATCAAAATCTATTTCATAATGAGAGTTGATTAGGAGCTACCAATGACTATTGGCTGTTATTCTTGTGTTGGCATCTACATGGTGTCTTTTATTGATTAGATGATCACTAAGTGGTCATGCTAAAAACAAAACAAAAGAAATATAATGCTGGGAAATGGTGGTGCACAACTATAAATCTGTCCTTTACAATGGGAAAGGAGGAGGATCAGTGTTAATATTCTGATCTGCCCCTTGAAATCCCGCCCTTGGCTCCACCCTGCATGCTGACATAAAAGCCTCATTCTAGGAAAAACTCCTCCCTTCCTTTCTTCACTTTTCCTTCCATGAGGTGCACACCCTCTCTCTCTCTCTCTCTCTCTCTCTCTCTCTCTCTCTCTCTCTCTCTCTTTCTCCCCTAACTTTATCTTCATCTCTCTATTATAATAAACTCTCCATGTGGTTGCAGCATCCAGGTTATGAATTACTGGCTGCCACTGCCACTGCCATGTCCATGTGGCATGCCTCTGCCCAGCATGTTTCCCTGCACTCATGGGATACCCTTGGGGGTCTCCCTGGGCAATAATTCGTAACACTGGTGCCCAATGTCGCCAGGCAATCCCACTTCTTTCTCCTACTCAGTCTTTCAGCAGTTTGAGGAGCTCTGGGATCCTGTACCACCCACCATTTTTCAGGTTGGAGCACTGCCAGGGACTCTTAACCCTACCAGATTGGTAAGATTCCTCCCTTCCCTTCTCGAAATTTTCCCACAAGTAAGGATTCATCAAGTTTCACTCACTGGTACTGTGAGACCAAAATGAGAATAAAAGGCCTCCATCTTAGAAATAAGGCCTAAACTTTCTCCATTTTAGGTATAGGCCTTGAATTACTGGAACAGGTCTTGAGTTACTGGAACCAGTCAATCTAGATTCCAGAAATTAGAAAGTGCAAAGTACAGAGTCACAAGGTATTCATTCAATAATGACTGTTTAATCAAGGAATGTTCCAACTCTGGTTTCCAGGGTAACTGAACACAGAAATGTCCCCACCTGAGGGCAGCCAATAAGAAATGGTGACAGGCAACCACTACCTTAGAAGTAAGATTAAGCCATGATTTCTAGAAAGTCCCTAGAAGTGAGCCAATCAGAAGTGCACCCATACTAGCACCCCTAACTGATGTAACCTTGTGGATTTTGCCTTTACAAACTGAGCTTGCAGAGGGGCGGGCACTTCCTCCAGCCTCCACAGTGATGGATCTGTTGGATGAAGTCTCTGCCTAGGCTGGTATCACTCTTGGATATCCCGAAGAATTAAATCCTTGCTTTTGCATTCCAGTATGCTCATCTTCTGTGATCTCTCTGGGGGTCTATATCAGGGCACAACATTACCATGTGTCTTTCAGGCTCTGAGCCCCCCAGCCCCCATCCCTATGGTGGCATATGGAGATGGCTTGTGCCCATTCAATTCCATGGCCTATAAACTTTGTCATGACTGCTCATTGACTATCTTGCACCATTCATTAGTCCTCGCTGACTCTCTGGGATGCTAGAGGTCAGATTCATCTTGTTTCACTTGGTGGTACCACGTGTTTTGGGCTCATAGCCCTTTGGTCCCCATCCCTATGCAACAGCATATGGAGATGGCCTGTGCACTCCCATAGCCTTTGTGATGATGGTCCATTGTCTATCTTGCACCATTATTGTTGGCCCTTGCTGACCCTCTGGGACACTGGAGGTCACTCTGATGGGCCTTATACCTCATTGTGGAAAATGTGTCTATGGTCCCCCACCCCCCACCACTGCCACCGACCCATGGGTTTGTTCCCTTGCAGATGTTTGCACCATGCCATGGTGGGGGGGGGGGTGAGGGTGGGTGGGGGGTGGAGGGGTGTCCCTCTCTCTCACCCAGCTGTACTGCTACTTCTCCATCTTCCTTTCACAAAGTCTATTTCCTATGTGCAAATGGAAATGTATGATTGATATGGCTATCTACATTTCTTTCTGACTGACTTTTAAATGATTCAGTTTATCTGCTCCTTATCTGCTCAGATTATTTTGGGGGAAAAAAAAAACCAACATGAACATGTGGCCAGGGGCCATATTGATAGGGGCGATCATGTGACCAGGTAGTACGATCTTAAATAGGGGTAACCACATGGTCTAGCTGCCATCTTGGCTAAGGTTAAAACAGGTAGGTCATATGGCCTCACCGCCATCTTTACTAAGGGCAGCATGGGTGGGTATGGAGAAAGGAGAAAGATTAGGGAGTCACCTCCTGTCACACATTGTATCACTATTGTTTTATAGGCCTAGGAAAAGTCCTCCAGCCTTGGCCTGGCCTTCCTCAGCTGCCCCTCTCAGGTTTGAGCCATCTGGGCTGGGCAGAGGTCCAGTTGTGGTCTGCCATTTGTTTCTCCACAGCCGCTGGTGTGAGCAGTGCCCTGAGAGGTTTTTGCTCCCCTTCAGGGCATCAGTAGAACCACACATGCAGGCAGTATCATTATATTAAGATTTTAAAATTTCAGATATTAACATTAATATAATTCTGATACACTTTGGGTCACAAACTCAGGATTTTAAATTTTCCTTGGCTACTAATTATCTGCTTTTCCATGATTTGTGCTCCCTGTTCCCAGGACAGGCTGAAAGCCTAGGTTAGGGATGTAAACCCTGGTATAGAGTCCACCAAGAGGGTCCTTTTCCTTTTCTCAGAGTTGGGCCACACCCTGACTCACAAACCCCTTTTCTCCTGTTCTCATTCGGCCTTGGGATCTCTCCCCGATCACTCTTCTTTGCTTTCCTGGGATACACCTTAAGAAATAATTATTTCTATATAAGTCATTCAGGATTACAATCTGGCTGTACTCAAAGATCAGAACTACAGCTACAGGGCCTTTAAAAATAGTAATAGATTCAGATATCACTGCCAACAGCTTAAAGAATGTCTCTCCTCACTCAAGGTCTATTCAGTCTTAAGAATATGAACCTCCCTGTCCTTGCTAACTTCATTAAGCTGTAACTGGGAAACCTGTATATTCAGATTTAAGTCATAAATATGCTCCGAAACTTATAAATAACATCTAACAGATTTTGTTCCCCCAGTCCTCAAATACCTGTAGATATCTGAGAATATGGCATTTAATATAAAAGCCTTTTTACATTAAATATTTATATTAAATTTTATATTAAATATCTTTTTATGATAAAGAGACATGTCAGCTCTTGGCAGCATCCTGTATCTCCTCCAAAAAGATAGATGGCCACAGATGAACTTCCACCTAGAAGCTTATGGTAAGGTTGGCCATGCAGCAAAAAGCTGAAATCCTATCCAGACTGTGAATAAATGGAACACTGGAGGACCAATTGCCCCTTACTGCAAAGTCAAGGTGTGTCAGTGTCCCCAAATTTCTACTCCACAGGAAAAAATCTGTCTGGTCTGCTGAACCTATCAGCTGAACAAGTGCTGTTCCCCCCCGCTCCGCCCTGCCCCCCAATGAACATAGAGATACTTGGGATTGCTGCCTAAGTAGCCGGAAAGCTGTCTCACTTCTTAAATTTAGTCTTCTCAGCTCTGATGATGTTTGATGACTAGGGTATCATTTTAATGGCCCCAATCCTAAGATTATATATATATATATATATATATATATATATATATATATATGCTCTCCAATTACAGACGGGTATGCCTCATTCACAGACTTCATGGTACAAGATAGACTGGTTTCAGATATAACTCCAGAGATTCAAAATTTTAATACTGATAAATGCAGCTTTGATAAACTGATAGAACATTGACTACAAAGAGTTCTTAAGAGTCCTTAAATGGATTTTTAACCCTTTTGCCATGATGTAAATCCATTCCAGCCATCTTACAGATACCTACAGGATCCTGGGAAAAGTTCGCTACTGCATCAAGAAATCTGGTCTTATGAAAACTAACAATCGCCAGAGCCCATTTCTGACCCCATCTATTTTTCGAGCATATTTTGCAGATTCATTATTCCCACCTGACCTCCAGAGAAAAAGGAGATGCCATGGCTTCTATACTCCTGATTTGGCATGCCATTTCACCCCAAGCTCCTGGAACACCACTGCTGCAACCTGCCTCCTCAGCTCCCTCAAAGAATGTTCCTGAGATCTTCCACAGTGGGTGACTCCCAGTTCCCCCCTCCCCACTTTGCCTCTTGTCAGCTTGAAGTAGCCTCAAGAATTCAGTGCCCTTGTTCCACCACTTGCTCGCATAACTCACTTCTTCTTATCATAATCAAAACAGAGGAATGTTAATATTCTGATCTGCCCCTTGAATTCCCACCCCTTGGCTCTGTCCTGAATCCTGACATAAAATCCACATTCTAAGGAAAAACTCCTCCCCTTCCTCTCTCTCTTTTCTGCTTTTTCTCCCATGAGGTGCACATCCTCAACTTCTCTCTCTCTTCTTCCCTTTCCTTTGCTCTGTCTCTCTCTTTCCTATCTTTCTCTTCATCTCTCTATTATAATGAACTCACTACATGAATAGTGTCCAGTTGTGAATTACTGGCTGCTGTCACCACTGCCGTGCTCACAGGGCATGCATCTGCCCAGCATGTTTCCTAAATGCAAGGGGTACCTCCATGCAATAATTCATAACACTCACAAGTTCCAGAATATTCTCAACTCTGTAGCCAGTTTGAGGCCAGCTTGACCTACATGATCTTCCTCTTTTTTTAATAGATATTTTTATTTTATAATTAATTTAATTTTACATAGCAGCCACGGATTCCCCTGTCCTCCCTCCTCTCACCCCCCAGCCTTCCCCTCCAATCCATCCCTCATTCCCACCTCCTCCAAGGCAAGGTCTCCCCTGGGGAGTCAGCCCAGCCTGGTAGATTCAGTTGAGGCAGGTCCAGTTCCCTCCTCCCTGCACCAAGGCTGAGCAAAGTGTCCCTGCATAGGCCCTAGGTTCCAAAAAGCCAGCTCATGCACCAAGAACAGGTCCTGGCCCCACTGCCTGGGGGCCCCCTAAACAGTTCAGGCTCATCAACTGTCTCACTTATCCAGAGGGCCTGATCCAGTTCCATGGGGGCTCCTCAGCTATTGGTTCACAGTTCATGTGTTTCCACTAGTTTGGCTATTTGTCCCTGTGCTTTTTCTAATCATGGTCTCGATATCTCTTGCTCATATCATCCCTCCTCTTTCTCGCTGGTTGGACTCCTGGAGCTCCACCTGGGGTTTGGCCTTGGATCTCTGCATCTGCTTCCTGTTGTTTTTTGCTTGTTTTGTTTTTCTTTAAGTCTTTCAGCCAAAGGATGAGTGACTATAATAAAACTGGTGACTGGTGACTTTTGCTGAGGAGAGAGGCAGGAAGCTTTCACTACAAGAATATAGCCAAGGACTCAGTCATCTAAATTTAAACTTGTGGTATGCTTTCTACTACTGTACCACCTTGAGTACATTCAAAAGAAATGCTGCTCAAGGACAAAATGGTTGGTGAATAGGCTGGCTACAGCACTAGATGGAACTGTCAGTATCATCTGTAGTCTCAGATGTCGGGTATGGCTTCAGGAAAACAAGATAATACTTCAGTTATGCTGACAGTATGTTCACGAGATACATACATGTCTAATAATTCACTAATCTTTACTCTTTTTTGCCATGCTTATGCCAAAGAAAAGTTTTCTAAACGTGATTGTTACACAGAGGAAGTTTACAAAAGGTCTCCTTGTTCAGTTACAGCAGCCTGTGGAGGAGACGAAAGTGGGGGTGGGCATGAGTGAAGGAGGAGAGGAAGAGAGCTAGAGGAAATTTGCAAAGTGCTTGATTTCCTGAGTGTCTAAAAAAAAAACAAAAAACAAAACCAATCCTTTAAAAGCAAATCTATCTTTTTCTTACTAAACTTTGATTATTTTAAAAATTCACATGTTTGTTAGTGTCTCTGTAACTGTGAATATTGAAATATTGCTCTCATAAAGACTAAAGGTAGTTTTACTTTAAAGATTAGGTATCCCAAATCTGTATTTCTATTTCTCATTGGGTTGGATGAGATTCCCTTTTTCAGTTCCCAGCATGAGGAAATGATGTGTACACAGACTCAGGATGTGTACTTGATATCATAGTCATGACTCTGGCAAGGGATAATAAATTCCTACTCATTCTTTGGGGGTGGAATAAAGGCGATTATGAAAAAAAAGGCTCTTTTTTGTTGCTTTGCTTTTTTGTTTTTTGTTTTTTTTTCAAGACAGAGTTTCTCTGTGTAGTTTTGGTGCCTGTTCTGGATCTTGCTCTGTAGACCAGGCTGGCCTCGAACTCATAGCGATCTGCCTGGCTCTTACTCCTGAGTGCTGGGATTAAAGGCATGCGCTGCCGCCGCCGCCGCCGCCGCCACCACTACGTTTAGAAGTACATCCATAGAAGTGACCATGCTGCCTGTATTCTTCTGCAGCTTCAGCTCGTTTTCTCACACACCTTCCTCATAAGAAGAGAATTGCTAGAAAGACCAAGACACTGAGTGGTCACTGCAAATTAGATTGTGTGTCTTTTCTCCAGTTTAGCTACAAATACAGTGTTTTCTGTTACACTCAGCATTTCCTCATCATGTAAAGACGATGTAAGTGCCTAGAACAGACAATGATATGAAATGATAAAAATCATTTCTAACACTACTCTGCTATGGAATGCCCCTCACATCCCATGACAAAATTGACAATATTATTTAAAATCCACTGTACTTCCCCTTGATCTGTGGACGTGACAGGGAGAGCAAAATTTTATAGACCATTTAGTTCCTCTTTACTTTGAAATTAGTGAGAATTTGAGGTTATTCTCTCTCTGTTTTATTTGATGAAAATACTGCCAGTTTTGTTTTTAGTGCACTAATTTGAAATTTGTTCACATAACACCAAAGACGAGTATACAGATAGTAAATATTCAGTTGAGTTTAAAACAAGAAAGATTCGTTTTTAAGTGTAGGAAAATGACTGTGTTTCTCTACAAAGATTTAATGAGTTCATAAATATTTACTATTAACTGGGTGTCAAAGAAATTGTTACACACATATTATCTCTATTTGTTCTCAAAAGCCATTTAAATATCTCAAAGATTATTTCTCAAATAGCCTCATAATTTGACCATTAAGAATTGACTAAGTAATTAGCTGAATACTCCGATTCTAACTTACTTTCACGGGTCTTATTTATGTAAGATTTATTTCTCTTTCTAGATCTTATTGTAAAACTATTAACTAAAGAATATAGGTAAAGTGTATGAAAATTTACAGATTTTTACAGTTAGAAAAGAAAATGATACAAATGCTGAAACTCAATATGTACAGGATAATAACAATCAATTATTGTTACATATATATACATGTACATGTGTATGTATGTGAATGTCCAAATAATGACTCAATATTTTAATCTCTAAAAAATATGAAAATATCATATGATAATATAGTCACAAAAGAACTTTTTAATTCATGTTGACAGAACTCATCACATTTTTCACAAACATAGCATTGTATGGTAAGCAAAACTATGTTTAATAGCTAAACTACATGACATTTTCATGTGTTTGGGCACACATGTGTTAGGTGCAGACAGGCTGAGCTCAACTCCAGCTTTGGCATTTACTACCTGGATGGTCTTAGTGACTTAATTTCAGTGTGTAAATTGTCTCATCTGAGAAATGAGTGGTTTGTTTACTAAAAAAGGCACTGGAAAAACACCTGCTGAGTGAGAAGCACTATATAAGAGCTTATTGTCATTGCGTGAGGTGGTGTGTTAGGTGCATTTGTAACAGTGCACAAGAATGAAATAGAATATTAAACAAATTTTTGGAGGGGATTATTCATGGCCAACTTGCCTTAAATTATTGACAGTATGTCTGGTGACTAAAATACATTAAAGAAATGGAAGCTACTTAGTTGGACTTTCTTTCTGAAATTATTTTATTAATGCAGACACAGCAGGACTGATTCACATATGAACTCAAAGACTGTGGCAGCATGTGCAAGATCTGCACACTTTCAACACACAGAATCCCAGCACTGAGAAGGGAAGTTGGACACCAAATCCCACCCCTAACAGAGAAGCTATTCACAGTTGATACCTGCTAGGAAGGGGGAAACCAGTTGTCTCCAATGAAATGACACTGAGTATACCACATTCCAGGACAGGCACCATGCCCAGGAGTAGTTGATAAATACAAAATGGGTTCCATGATTTTGTGTACTTTTTGGTTTGCTTTAGTATAGTTTTTTTCATTTTACTTTCATTGGTCACATTTCATATAGGTTTTGTTTATTTGACTTTCATTTTC